>PNEQ01020502.1:0-25759 GCA_003012365.1 Medauroidea extradentata | reverse complement strand
CATAATGGTTAGGGAAGGGCAAGATAATCATTTATTGTATTTCAGGTCCCTTTTCAGCCAATTTTTGGTAGACATGTATGCTAAAATAGAGACTGAAAGGTTAAATTACATAAGAAACAACCAGGCACAGCTGAGGGCAGACAGTTATATTAACCTTAAAGATGCAATGAGGAGACAGGATGCAAATGCCGATCAAATTAGGTAATTGGTTGTACTGCCTGCATCATTCACTGGTAGCCCTAGATATATGCATGAAAAGACTCAGGATGCTATGACATACGTTCGACGCTATGGTCGCCCTGATCTGTTCATTACTTTCACATGTAACCCCAAGTGGAATGATATAACAAGTAATCTTCTGCCTGGACAGAAATCCAATGATCGCCACGACATCATTGCAAGGGTTTTCCACCTGAAAGTTAAGAAAATGATGGCTCTCTTGACAAAAGGTAAACTTTTTGGGGCTGTGCAATGTTATATGTACTCAGTGGAATGGCAAAAGAGAGGTCTTCCTCACATACACATTTTGCTATGGCTAGAAGAACGCATCTCTCCCGACATGATCGACAAGGTTATTTGTGCCGAAATACTTGACCCTGAGAAGGACCCCCAGCTGTATGAAATTATTAAAGCTAACATGATGCATGGACCTTGTGGCAGTTTAAATAAAAAATCACCTTGCGTGAAAGAAGGTAGCTGCAGCAAGAGATATCCAAGACTATTGTTAAAGGAAACGCAGACAGGTGAAGATGGATACCCACAGTATCGGCGCAAGTCTTTGTCTGATGGTGGCTTCACAGTTAGTGTTAATGGGATGGAACTTGATAATCGTTGGGTGGTGCCATACAATCCAGTGCTGTCAAGTACTTTTTCTGCTCATATCAATGTGGAGTACTGCAACTCTGTCAAGTCCATCAAATACATCTGCAAGTATGTAAACAAGGGCAGTGATCAGGCAGCTTCGCACTTGAAAATGAGAGAGATGAAGTGAAGTTATACGAGAGTGGCCGGTACATCAGTAGTTTAGAGGCAGTTTGGAGGATTCTAGCCTTCTAATTCACGAGAGGTACCCGTCTGTGTTGCATCTAGCCGTTCATCTCGAAAATGGCCAACGTATGTATTTCACCTCCACAAATATTTCTGAAAAAATCAAAAACCCTCCTCACACAACACTTTTGGCATTTTTTGATCTATGCAAAATTGACGACTTTGCGAAAACTGTTCTCTACTACGAGGTACCTTCCTACTATGTATTCAATAACAACAAGTTCTCAAGAAGGAAACAAGGGAAGAATGTCCAGGGCTGGCCAGGAGTAAAAAAGGACAATACACTAGGAAGAGTCTACACTGTACACCCTAATAACACAGAATGTTATCATCTTAGGTTGCTGCTAACGAGATTCGAGGTCCAACATCTTTCTCGGATATGAAAACTGTGAATGGTGTGCTATATCCTACATTTCAAAATGCATGTTTTTTGCTTTACGAATGTCCGACAGTTTGTTTCGTGACACCATAATCATCACACAACTTTGCTACCTAAACACCAGCCTCTTAACTATTATATTAGATCAAAATGTTAGCTTGATATCAAAGTTACTTGATTTATTTTCTGTTCTGTTGCAGACGCCATTTCATTTTAAAAAACGCATAATCTTTATCGTGCACGTACATCAACTGCGTAAAAAATTCAAGTAGACACGACAGTCATTCTTGTCCGGACATGTCAAAACACCGTTGAGCGAATAGCTCTGCTTACCGTGTTACGCAGCTATCTGTGTGCATGCCAGATGTCACTTACCAAAGCACAATAACCAGGTAGGTATTGCGCTGTTGATCTTACAGTTTCGTAAGAAATTTAGGTAGACAATCATTCTTGCCCGGACACGGCACGTACCCCGATGCGCGATTAAAAATAGCTCTGTCTACTGTTATACGCGGCTATCCATGCGCACGCCTGATGTCATTCAACAAAGCACAATAACCAGGTAGGTCTTGTGCTGCATGTGATAAGTAGACCTGACGGTGGAATAATTTTGTATCACCAGATTTTGTCCGTTAAATGCGAAGTCCGCTGAATGGAGGTCCGATAAAACGAGGGTTGACTGTACTTTGCTTTTTTAATGTAGGTAGTATGTAATCATTAAATATGTTTATTGTGGGATGAGTATTTTCTCCACACATAATTTAATTGTGTACTACATGAAATTGTAAATTTAATTTCCCAATGTAACAATTGTATTACTCTGAATTTTTGACATCAATTTAAATGAATTACTTTAGTTGCAACTGTCTGTTGTAATTTTGATTTAATTATTTTAGTTCAATATGCAGGATTAGAGTACGTAAAGTATATTGTGTAAACTATGTAATGAATCTGTTTCTCCTGAGGTAAGAAGTTTTTACACAAATATTTTATTCACGTAGTAGGCTTTTTAATTTGTCGATTGTGAGAAGCCATAAGTTAGGTATTACTGTAAATTTTTTACAGTCAAAATGTACTTAAGAGTTGTAACTTTCAGTTCTAATTTTTATTTTATTATAGGCATACTTAATAAACTTGCAAAAATAGAGCACACAAATTATGTTGTAGGTGTGGTTACTGTGCAATCAGTGTTTTCTGAGGCATGTATTTTTCGTGCGAATATTACAAATCGTAGAAGTATTTTGGACATACATAATTGCAGCAAATGGTTTGTCACACAAAACCTGACAATACATACAGACAAGCAAAAGGATGCTTTTGGTTGTTTACTGTCAGGTTTCCTTTGACTCACAGTTTGCTGCTATGGCGTATATCCATAATATTTATTTGATTTTTAATTTGCCCCGTTACAAGAATGGTTTAGAAACAACACAAATGTTATATTAGTAGTACATTAAAATTTGTACTATGTGCAAAATGCATTGAATTGGACAAAGAAAAAAATGATTTCTTTTATAAAGCATATAAAAATTGGGTTTAAAAAAATTTATTAGGTCAGGGAAAATTTTCAATTTGGGTGGGAAAAGTCAGGGAATTATATTCCCAGTAATTTGTAGCCACCCTGCGTGTACAGAACAAGTAACAGAGCACAAATAGAAGGAATGCATTTGTACGTACTACATACATATTTATTAACATCAATAAGTTTTCGAACTGGCATCCCCCCACTTCGACACACAGCTGGCAACAGCGGATGAGGTTGGCCTGGACTCGTGCATAAATGTTTAGTTTAGCGTGTACACAGTCAAATGCAGCTATAACACATGCCATGAGATCTTCCTGGCTAAGCACAGGCGTCTCGTAAATCAAGGAGTTGACATGACCCCATAAACAAATCCAATGTAGTCAGGCCTGGAGATCAAGCCTGCCAATGGATGGGCCCTCCTCTGTTTCCAGCAACATGCAAATGTGGTGTTAAGATAGTGGCATACGGCAGCAGAAAAATGTGATCCCATTGTGCTGAAACCACTTGGTGCTGCGAATTGGTAATGGTACTTCCACCAGCAATTCCGGCAATACATCTTGCAGGAACGTTAAGTAGTGGACTTCATTGAGGCGGTTAGGTAGCAAATAAGGTCACAACAATTGATTGTTGACAGTGCCAGCCAACATGTTGACACTGTAGAGCAATTAGTTGCCTATAGGGAGCATGTGGTGGGGATTATGGCGGGTCCAGATGTGGCTGTTCCTCTTGCTACTGTTCTCAATTTAACCATTCAATGCTATAATTAGCATGGCTCAGAAAGCCGTTGTATTGCGTACCTCTGTCTGCTGGGTTACACTGCGCCTTCATATTTTGATTCACATTTTCCCAAAAACGGTTTATCGGAGTGAATTAACACGAGAGATACTTTCCTCTTCATTTTGCGTGATAAGCAATGATATATATAGAATGTTTTATTACCGCTTAGTGTTTAAATGTTACTAACACAAATATGTTGAGTAACCCCTACATTAGCAGTGAAAGGGAACGTTGCGTCAACCACAATTTCACAGATTTATTTGCTCCGATTCTTAGAACTCTACTGCAATTTTGATGGCTCCATTTTTTATACCTACTTGTATTTTTCAGAAAAATGTATTTCAAAATTTTATTTCCAACGTTGTATTCACCGCACGTTAGTGTTGGTCAATGTAACCCCACCTTATTTTACATAAACAATCCCATCTCAAAGTTTGGCACATGAATTCTAGTCCATGCTGTGTGTGTGTGTGTGTGTATATATATATATATATATATGTATATATATATATGTGTATGTATATATATATATATATGTGTATGTATATATATATATATGTGTATGTATATATATATATATATGTATATATATATATATATATATATATATATATATATATATATATATATATATATATATATATATATATATATATATATATATATATATATATATATATATATATATATATATATATATATATATATATATATATATATATATATATATGTGTATGTATATATATATATATGTGTATGTATATATATATATATATATATATATATATGTGTATGTATATAGACCTACATATGTATATACGTACATGTACACGCAAGTATATAGCAGATGTCCAATTATTGTCGAACGGCACTAAATTCAGAGTAAAAAATATTAATCCCAATTTGCTTGTAATATAATTCTGGGATTGTTTACAGAGCTGAAGTTAAATCTATCCACCAGCTCTATCTCCTTCCCCCCCCTCCCTTGGCAAGGACTGCCCGGCACTCAGGACAAAAAACATATTATGTCATTATCCGTTGCAGTGTTCTGGTAAATAAACTGGTTTCTAAACCCAAGGTATCTACAGCGCAATTATTTAATTAATAATTCAATTACTTGTGATAACTGTAGTGGACTGTGAACAACTGTTAAGATATCCAAATGTTTGCAATCATAATTGATTAAAATTTTATTTGCTCATGCAATATGAAATATTTATATTTTTGTGAAGGCCTTTATGTCCAACTGCTTAGCTCAGTGACAGTGTTTAACAATGAAGAACCACTTTTAAAAATGTGAACATCCTGCTGAGAAAGGTACAGTGTCTATGATAATTTTGTAATTCAGAGTAAGTAGAGCATTGATGTAGTTTTTTTTACACTAACATACTTAATATTTCACGTGATGACAATGGCAATTTGTTGAATTTTAATTACTTTATTTAATGTATGTCTCATTATTAACTTATTTTTAATGTATCATGTGGTGATGCATTTCCTGATTACAATGAACATTTCGTGTTTCTTTTTCTTTTCAGACCTAGAATGAAACTTTAAAATGTTTTGAGTTGACATAAATACAACAATTGATAGGTCAACGTGAAGTTGTACTTTATGATGCACAATTACTAGTTTCTCATTCAACCTTTGCATGTAAATTTTTACATCTCGTAGCTCTATTTGGACACTTTAAATTTTTGTAACGTTGCGCTGTCTATATGTATATTGTAGCGGGCCTGCTTTGTGATGTCCCTGATTGCGGTGACAGATGTAGCGGTGCTGCTATGTTCCCCGGCGACTAGATGTGACGAGTGCGATGTCACTCGCCACTCACTTGCTGTTTGTTTATTGTTTGGTGTTTACTACTGAAGTTTATTTACTAGCTCGTCGACAAGTAGGCGGAAAGTTTGAGGTTATGTTTATTGTAAGAAATTAGTTTCACTCATACTGTTTTATTTCACGGTGAATCCGAATATACGTTCAATACTCGGTTGACATTAATTCTTACTGCTAGCGTAATAAAAAATCTCAAATTTCAGTTCCGACAATATACCACATTGTGTCGAGGTTATGGTATTACCATGTCCGTTTCATTGCTGATTCCAAAGTGTCTGCTCTTTAAAAGTATAGCGAACAAAATAACACAAAGACTTAGTTATATTACTTATCGCATCCCTTACAGCTTCCCAACACCTGATTAAAGTTCTAACAGAATAAACGAAGATAAATGGATATAAAAAAATTTGAGTTCACGCCTACTGCTTAGCCTGCGCGATTAATCCATCTTGGCTTCTTCTGCCAGCCCCACTTCTCGACAGCGTCCGTGACACGTCCGCACCCTTCCGCCATCTGTGCACGACTGATAAAGCTGACGGACATGGTAACTAATACCACACTTCGGCGGAGTGATACAACAGAGTCCAAAATTATCAAAAACAGCACAATTACACTTAAAAAGTATAACACGGGGTTTCAAAAATTTAATCTATAGGTTTTACATCAAAATAATAAAGAATATTAATACCAATCCATTAATTAGGGACGAATAGTGCACAACAGTGGAACTACTTTCGTGGCGCAATACCCTAAGCAACCCCTGGCAATGGCTGACCAACATGCGTCAACAACCTACGTCTTGAAGAAATTCCATGAAACAAAGCGCCAGAAATCTTACAACTTGGAGTAACTTATAACACAAGATGTTATTCATTTCACCAGGAAAAATTTAATAAGATACTAAAATTTGCCAAAATTAAAAAATGAGGAAAAATACAACTAAATTAACATATAAAAATAAATAAATATAACTCCATGTAAGGCTGCAGTAATCGAACAGTTATAACTTTAGCCCACGTACAAGGCGATCCGGGTTCAATTCTAGGTTCAGCTACATCCAAATTTTTGTACGTGAGACTCTTGCGGAACGAGACAATTCCGCTAGTGGGTGGGATTTTTTCTGGGAATATTCAATTTACAGCTCTTTACTTCTCATCACTACTCAGTATTTACTTTATTAACTCCCATCGCTTCTCAAGAGTCGTCTAAATTCTTAGCTCAACCCTCTGCACGCAGTTCACTAATTTTTATGTTACTTTCGTTACAGTGTTTGTTTCGAAAAATCTTGAAATTACTTTTTTGATATTTACGTAAGATTTATTTTAAAGCAAAAAACCATTTCAATATTTCTGCTCGTTCAGGAAATAAGTGGGATTAATTAAAAACACGTTTTATTTATTTAAGAGCTTTCAAGGAAGAATTTCGAAAAATTCTAAAAATACTTTTCAGATAATTATTTAAGCATCATTTTAAAGAAAAAATCACCTCACTGAAATGGTTTAGTAAAATCACGGATTAATGAAAAACACATTTTACGGCTTTTCACCCCCTACATTTTTGAATTGCGCAAAATCAAAAAATTCACAAATATGCATTTGTTTGGGCAATATTTTGAAGTTAAAAAGAAATTATGATAGCTTTCCTGGTTAATGAGATATCAGAAATTCTTTGAAAACACATTTCACCCCTTTTTACCATCTTAACACTTAACACACTGGACACAATTTTGGTCATTATATGCTGTATACCGCACTTTTTTGGTGAAATTGTACTTGTAGTAAAAATAACAGAACTGAACAAAAGTGTATATCTAAATCATATTTTTAAACATGCACCTTTTTAAAAATGTTTTGCGCACAATTTTTCCAATATTCAAAATTTGAAAAATATTTTTTTGAAAATACCTTGTTTTCAAGAGTTACACTGATTGAAAACTAACAAGACATAATAAACAATCGTATACAAAAGTACAGTACCTATAGCACATAAAAATAAATGTTTAGTCTTTTTATTTGACTGTGGATACTTTTTTGCAGTATTTACTATGCATTTTTTAGAAATGAAAGATAAATAGAATACAATGCATGTATAATCTATGAAAAAACAAAAATAACACATGAATATAACACACAGTAAAACAGTACAATAATTTCTAAAATACAACTAATATCGATTTGGTCCTTGTAAAAACTTTCATACTAGCAGTGATTGTCAGAGATAAAATTATAACTTTACAGCATTAGCAAAAATTGTAAAAAGACATGAAAAACAAATTTATGCAGAAATGTAACACAAAAAAAAAACCAAATCTGTCTATTTATTATTATTTTCTTCTAAAAGGATTTTATACCGTATATGTTTAGAACATAAGGAAAAATTTTACAGTTTTTTGAAGAAATAACATAAAACAAAAACATAAAAAACATCATATACAAAATATACAGTATCTAAATAACATAAAAATTAATTTCGAAGTGTTTTTGTTTAACCACGACATAATTTTTGTAGTATTCACAATATTATTCCAGTGAGCAAAGCCAAAGTAAATACATTAGAAATAAATAATATAATAAACAATAAAACATCAATGCAGTAACTTCTATAACTCACAATTTTTCTGTTCTTGTAAAATTTTTATAAAATCTATGATTGTCCAAGATAAAGTGAAACCTTTACAGCATTAGCAAAAACATAAAAACAATGAAAAACATATACAGTAAACCTCCAATCTAATGACATCGGATCTAACGACATCGCCGATCTAACGACATAATTTCCGGGAACCCAGAAAAATAAAAATAAATATTTCAGAAGTTGGTCAAAAAGAATACATGAACATCTATTCATTTCGACGCTTTTTTCAAAGCCAATATGGATAAAATATTCAATGACAATCCCAGATAATAGTGTTACAAGTTTGAAACAAAAACTTTACATGTGTGGGCAATTCCCATGAGTTCTTTGGGATAGAGGTCTTATAATTAGAAATAAAAGAGTAAAATTAAGTACTGGATTTAATAGCTCACAAAACTACGAAATACACAAAACAGTAATCAACTATAACTCTCACAACACAATTAGTTATGCACACAATTACTCCTGTGTCACAGACACGTTAATTAGCTTGGACAATTAAAGCACAAAAAAAGTCTACCATCAATTAATTAAACACTACAAATCACAATAAAGTTCAGTCATATATCCAATCAACAGTCTTTCAAATAGGGACAATGTACAACCTTATCAGTCCGAAGTGGTGATGGCTCACCATGTGCTGCGCAGCACCCCGAGTGTACCGCTGTCTTCACTCTGGAGGTCTTCGGTTCGACTCCCGTCGCGCACTTCCTCCCCAGCCTGTCAGCCCGCCGCAGCAGTCCTCTTGTTTCACCCAACACGGCTTCGAAGGTAGACACCTGCCGCCTCACAGTAGACTCTGACGTCACCAATATGTCTTCACCAGTCTCTCTCCACAGGCGTAGCACCTTCCTCTAGCACTACCAATAACAAACTCTCGCCAAATGTGCCGATTCTGCGCTTTTATACTCTTTGAAACAGTCGGGGAATAACTGCATTAAAGGGGTCTAAAAATAGACATTACCACATGTTTAGGACATTATTTGAGTGACGTAAACCTTCCTCGTAGGGTTAAGACGCAGTTAAGACAGGTATCTATGACATAGCTTCGGCGTGTGTTCCATCACATAGCCGCCCAGTCTATGAGTCAGGGGCCAGTCCACAAGTGTTACGAAACAGCCGCCGATCACCGCCCTCCAGGCACATGGTACGCAACACTGCCCCCTCCTTAAGTCTGTTCGTCCCGAATAGACATAACAGCCTCAGGTTCATTGTAGAGTGCCAATCTGTCGATGTGTACAACTTTAGGTCCTCTCGTCCGAGATCCGCGACGAACAATCCGAAACACCACATCATTGATCTTCTTCACTATTTCATAAGGGCCTTCCCATTTCTTCTGCAGCTTAGGACAATATCTTTTCTTTCTCTGAGGGTTCTACAACCACACCAGTTGTCCTTCTTGGAATGTTTTATCTGGTGCATTCCTATTGTAGCGAGTCTTCATCCTGTCGGTGTTGATCCTAAGGTGTCGCCGGGCAAATTTGTGAGTGTGAACCAACTTGCGACGTAACTCGCTGTCATACACTGGTTATGCAGTCTGGTCTTCCTCTGCTAGTCGTCCAAACATCAGGTCGCTCGGGAGACGGAGCTCTCTTACAAACAGCATTCTTGATGGTGTCACCTTAGTTGCTTCATGAATGGCAGAGCGGTATGCTAGCAGAAACAGTGGTACTTTGGAGTCCCAATCCTTTTGATTATCAGATACAAAGATGGATAGGTACTGCTCCAGGGTGCGATTTAGGCGTTCGACCATTCCGTCTGACTGTGGATGTAGTGGAGTGGTTCGGGTCTTCTTTATACCCATTATCTTCATCACTTCTTGGAAAAGGGCCGCTTCGAAATTCCGACCTTGGTCCGAGTGAAGCTTGAGAACACATGTTCGACCAGGGCATCAGCCACCGTGCTGGCTTCTTGATTCGGTACGGGAAGAACCTCTGGCCATTTGGTGAAGTAGTCCTGCACTACCAATAAGTACCTATTGTTGCTCTCGGTTATTGGCAAGGGACCCAAGATGTTGACTGCCATTCTCTCAAATGGGGCACCCACATTGTACTTTTGGAGACGACCTCGGCCTCTGACCCTAGGACCTTTCTTTGCAGCACAGTCGTCACACATTCTGCACCATCTGTCGACATCTTCACGCCAATGAAGTGAGTAAAACCTCTCTCGAACCTTGTTGAGTGTCTTATTAATGCCGAAATTTCCTCCTGACACTGAGTTATGGAGCTTCTTCAGTACCTCTGGGACTTTGTTCTCTGGGAGGATCAACTGTAGGTGTTCATGTCTGCCATCCGCACTCTCCCAGTTCTGGTAGAGGACACCATTCTTCAGGACAAGTGAATTCCATTGTGCCCAATATGCCTTAGTTGTAGCACTCTTTTCAGATAGCTCCTGCCATTCTGGCTGGTAGTCCTGTTCTTTTCAATCCAGTATTGGGTACAAGTCTGGGTAATTTATTTATTCTTCTCTTATCTGGCCGTCAGTCCAGGAGTACGTCCCATCGGACGTTGATGCCTGAAGCCTTGTTGTTCTAACATACCGCACTCCTCCACTTTTCTCCTCTTGCAATCCGCAATGGCAACAATTGGCGTCACAAGGCCTGCGGGATAATGTATCTGCATTATTATGGGAACGACCAGCACGGTCTTGTATATTAAAGTTGTATTCTTGAAGGTGTTGTTTCCATCGAGCTATTTGTCCTTCGGGATTCTTAATGTTCAGTAGCCAGCAGCATGATCTGTTCGCAAAGTAAAGTGTCTGCCATATAAGTAATGGTGGAAATGTAATATGGACTTCACCATTGCCAATAGTTCCCTGCGAGTGACACAATAATTTCCCTCTGGTTTCTGCAGCACTTTGCTGAAATATTCTAGCGGCTTATATACTCCATCTTGAACCTGTGTGATAGCACAGCACCGATGCCTACATCACTCGCGTCTGTGTCCAATATAAACTCGCCTTCATTATCGGTTGAAGTCCAAAACTGGAGGGGACATTAAAACTTCTTTTAATTTTCTGAAAGAGGCTTCACATTCAGGGGTCCACAGAAATTTTTTTTTGGCTTCAGTAAGCTCATGTAGTAGCTTGGCAGTCGTAGCAAATCCATGTACAAATCGCCGATAATAACCGCAGAGTCCAAGAAAGCTTCTCACCTGTGTCCTGTCTGTCGGTTGTGGCCAGTATTTTATTGCCCTGGTTTTCTCTGGGTCAGTCTGGATTCCATCAGTTGATACCACATGCCCTAGGAAACTAACTTTCTTTTGGAACAGGTGGCACTTCTTGGGAACCAGTTTCAGATTTGCAGCAGCCACTTTCTTGAACACGGAATCTAATCTGGTAAGGTGTTCTTCAAATGTTTTACTTGTGACCACGATATCATCTAAGTAAACTTGGCAAATATCTAGAGGTAGGATCCAATATTGTAAACAACTTCATGCAGATATTGCCCAGAATTCAACTTGTTGATGGTAGAGTGTGTAATGGTGACGTTTATTGACTCTTGCAAAATTAATTTGTGTTCCTCGATATAAGTTCATGTAATTATTACGATGTGTAACATGTCAGCAAGAAACTACAGGAAACAAGCAATATTTTCAGGCATCATGCTCGCAATGAAAAGTTCGATTAAATATATTCCACATCCGTGGGAGACACTCGTAGTTTTAATTTGTAAACAAGTTCTCGAAATGTTAATCAGTACACTCATGTAATGTTTGTGAGCATTGTGTAGGATTTCATATCATTTCCTTAATCGTTTGCTGCATATTTTGATGGTGTCGGAGGTGTGCAATGTCTCTACTGTAGTTATTAAAGCAAAGTTCAGAATGTAGTGGATCTGTCTGTTTACTGTTGTACAACTCTATTTATTCTGTGCAAAATGAACGTTAACCTACTTTTCCTGCAAAAAAAAAAATCTTTAACTGTAAGGCCTAATATCACAAACTGTCGTTTTGTTCGCCGGTAATTTAAATGTTACTGCCAACTCAATGCTTCTTAGTTAAGTACAGGTGTAACCATAAAGCAATAACATACATGCATAATTCAGCCAAATATGGAATGGGGAAGAGAAATTGAAGAAGATAATTAATAAAATATCAATTACAATTCGGTGGCCACCAAGTGGCAAGTTCATCTGACCTTATCACTTACTTCCCAGCTCCCATGTCCTTTTTAAAATTTCTATCCCATAAATAAATAAATGCAAACGGTCAGTGGCGAGATTATTCTTACCTGCTCCTTTAAAATATTATTTCTAAAATTTCCAGCCGTTTTCAATCATCAATTCACACTATAGAACATTACATTTGGTATGCACTAGAAATACGAGGAAACTAATAAAACTAAATAAATAACAAACCAATATCTTCATTCAAAGATGTGCACAAAAAGATCTGATGGATGTAATAAACTACAGTATACTGTATTCTATAAGCCTACCCTGCTATGTTCTCCTACACACCCTTTCAATCTTCTCCTACACACCCTTTCAATCTTCTCCTACACACCTT
Organism: Medauroidea extradentata; assembly: GCA_003012365.1. Classification (NCBI taxonomy): domain Eukaryota; kingdom Metazoa; phylum Arthropoda; class Insecta; order Phasmatodea; family Phasmatidae; genus Medauroidea; species Medauroidea extradentata. The sequence goes on along the minus strand of PNEQ01020502.1, from coordinate 13,053 downwards.
TTAAATTTCTCCTACACACCCTTTCAATCTTCTCCTACACACCCTTTCAATCTTCTCACTGTTGTTTCCCATCTCCCTGTACCTTCTCTTGGTTAAGCAACAATTAACCCTGTAATAATAATAATAATAATTGTTATTATTATAAAAAATTTTACACTTGCAATTGGGCTAAAGCCCAGTGGTGATAAGACTACTCCCCATACCCACAGCACCAATCCTCCAGTCCCCTCCTAAACTTTCCAACCTCCCTCACAGCCACAAACTCTTCCCGCAGTGCATTCCATCCCCTCACCAGCGTTGACTGTCAACCCCTCTTCGTTCTTCACATCCTTTGAATTTTCTACTTTTGCCACATTTTCCCTTAGTTTAAGGCCAAACTGCCCCATCTTCCCTCACCATTCAACACCCTAGGCCTAAAGTTCCTTTCCTCCACACCAGACTGACCCTGCCTCTTCCATTTATTTATCACCCATCTTATTACCCTTCTCTAGCTCCTGTACCTCTACGTTCTACGTGACAGCATATTCCAATATTGGACGGACCATCTTGCAATGTCTTTCCCGTCACCTCATCATTAATCCCCCTTAACACCCTCCTGAGCAGTCCTAAAGCCCTTCTTAACAGCCCTGTCCACCTTAGTTCAGCCTGTACAACCACCCCTAGATACTTATATATTCTGTGGCTACTTCTACCCATTTCATCTGTATACCTCTCTACTCACCACTCTCTTCCTAGTAAATATCACCATCTTGGTTTTACACACATTAACCTTCATTCTGTTCTCCTCCATGACCACAACTTATATCCTCCTGCAAGTTGTTTCCGCTGCCCACCTCTGTATATAGTACACAGTCATCTGCAAACAGTCTTATTTTATCTGTGATCCTGGTAGATAGCAGACGGTCCCCTGTAGATAGCATAGGGTCCTCTGAGAAAGTTCTCAATCCAGTCAACCATCCGCTTATCATCCAGCAGTAATGACACTTTCCTCAACAAGATTTCATGGAGAACTTTTTCAAAGGCCTTCTCGAAATCTACTAAGCAGGCATACGCCTCATCCACTGTCTGAACCAGATCCTCTAACAGACCTGCTAACTGTTTACATCCTCAACTGTGTTTTAGTTCTTAGTATGTCCGTCAATGTGCTCCATTCCAGTTCCTTCATCATTACAGATAGTGTATAGTTACCTTCTTCCTCTCTCTCCTGCCCCTGCATACTCCACACACCCTTCAACATTTTGCTAAGCTTCTTTGCACCTACACTTTCAAGTACAGATCACACTTTGCTGCCACATGTTCCAGCATTGGCTGTACCATTGTACAGTATCGTAAAACTGGGTGAATAGGAACAAAATTAAAAACAAGTTCCTAACTAACCCTTTTTTCTCGAATAACATTTTGCTACAATTTAAGTTCTCTTCATGACCTAACATTTTGCTCTGAAGTTGTTTCTATTCACCCTTTTTACAGTACAATTTTTCCTTTACCTCACAGTTCAGTGCCCACTTTGCAGCACAACCATATATACATATATTGTGTGTTCACTGTTACCAACTCAACCAGTCAAATCCAGTACATCAAATACTTCCAAAGAATAAACTCTTTACCCTACTCAATTTTCCTCTGCACACACTATAATTCTCTACAAAGCTGCAAAAATATAAGTTCTTATATAACTTTTCAACTACGTGTATGGAAGGTACAAAGTTGAAACACTGAAATCTTGAAACAAATTGTAATCATTAAAAAAATTTGCCAAACATTGATCTCAAGTTTTCTCAATTTTCCCTTGCAGCAGTATTGCACCTACCTGTTATTTTGTGACCGTCACAAACTGAAAAAATTACCATACCTACACACACCAGATAGACAGCTGTACTCGCAAGTTGTGTGCAGTAATACTAAGTACTGTATGTGTTCCAGTGAGCATCAACTAGGAAACAACATTTATATGAGAAGAACGTTACAGTGGACCACTGAATGCATTAATGAAATTAATGATTTCAACAGTATTTTTTTTTTTTAATTTGTAGGCATTAACTTACATGTTAGGATTATTGAACTGAATGGTTCGAAAATGAGTTAAATTAGTTTTAATCAATATGCACACATAGCCCATAAACAGTTCACATTATAATTCAAACTGAAGGATAACAGAACCAATTCCGTAACACAGTAGCACAAGCAACACATGTGAGCAAGTATACATATGCCTCATAAATCTTGGTCTGACAGTTGACTGCAGCATTACACTCTTGGCAATTATGCTTGTTGCATAGCTGACTGTGCATATTTAAATTATTTTTGATACTACTTTCATTGGAACTGCAATTATTTACTTTTGCACACCTATACAAAGTGTAAGCCAGTTACACAGTTCCTAGGATACAGTAAGCACCCCAAGTTCATACAAATTTGAATTTAAATTTTTGATAACATAAATTGGCAGTGTAATGGGACAGGGTGGCGACAGGGCGGGAAAACCGGGAATAGTCGGGGAATTTTAGTGGCCTGAAAAAGTCGGGGAATAGTCAGGGAAAATTCCCCGCCCCATCTCCTTTTTCGGAAATCGAAAAGCAATAGTTAAAATGAGGCCTACATGAATGGAGTAGCGCGGACTGGCAAGCGTGGAGATGCGTCTGCTGCCTTTCATCGGGCATCACGGTACCATAATCCCGGGGAAGAAAGCCATATGTAGCTGGCCCGCTGCATCAGATACGCCACTTTTATCCGTAATCTTTTCAGTTGTTTACTGCTCGACGCTTCCTGCTGATGCGGAAGGCTGATAACATGCCGTGGTTTTTTTTTTACGTGCGCTATACTCCGTTAGTGTGAAAAGCTGCTACCGGCTTGTAAAATGATGCAGCTATCTTTTGTAACATGAGAAAGCAAACTTGCATCCTGCCATGCAATTTTTCCAAGGAATTTTTTTTGTCTAATCTTGTATAGTAAAGTAAACCCTCGTTTTACCGGACTATTTGGGGGGAGGTGTGATCTGGTAAATCGCGAAGTACCAAAACCGGCACACGAAAATAGACAAGCCGATATCTTTATAGCAGTGTGATACGCGTAGTAACGCACCGTGTTTGTAGTGGTCAAATCGCTGGAAGTGTACGAGGGGGAAGGTTTGTGCTGACTGGCGGGAATAGAAAGATAAGCACGTGCCTTTGTGCGCTCATTGAGATAACTAAGGGGGTTGGGCGGGGGAAGAGTAGGAGAGGGACAGGAGGCGGTTTGCTATCAGCTTGGTTTCGTGTTACCTTGCATGGTAACATGTGACACATGAATTTGAGCTACTGCTTTGTGTTTATTTACTAAATATATTACAAAAAGAAATTTCCATTTAAACTACCGCTGTTTGCATCGCGATGCAGTATCGTATACCAGTTGTGAGATAATAATCTAGCCGCCGTCCATGAGAATTTTTGAAGGGCAAGAGACGGACATTCTGAGCGAGAAAGGAATGTGTTGCGCTGGTTTATTCGCAGCAGATTTTATGTCTATACCTCGCACATTTACACCACACGAGCGTTATTGAACATACATTGCCTCGTCGTGTGAAGATGCAGTAGCAAATTTCACGTGTTTCCTGGGCCAACAGTGCCAATGTTTTTGTTCAACATCATATTTTAACACATAACTCTTTAACTAGTTTTTTGCTTTACGAATGTCCAACATAGTTTGTTTTGGTACTTTGTTACTTTGCTACCAAAACACCGGCCTCTGAACTATTATATTAGTTCAAAATTTTTGTTTGATGTCAAAGTTACTCGATTTCTTTTCTGTCCTGTTGCAGACGCCATTTCATTTGAAAAAACGCATAATCTTTACATGAGCGACTAGCTCTGCTTACCGTGTTACGCGGCTATCTGTGCGCACGCCGGATGTCCCTTACCAAATCACAATAACCAGGTAGGTATTGCGCTGTTGATCTTACAGTTTCGTAAAATAAATTCAGGTAGACAATCATTCTTGCCCGGACACGGCACGTACCCCGATGCGCAATTAAAAATAGCTCTGTCTACCGTGTTACACGGCTATCCATGCATGCGCCTGATGTCACTCACCAAAGCACAATAACCAGGTAGGTCTTGTGCTGCATGTGATAAGTAGACCTGACGATGGAATAATTTTGTATCACCAGATTTTTTCCGTTCTCTTATAAGGAGCACCGATCAATAACTGGTGTCAACGTTAGTACTGTTTTCCCCTTTCTTTGCTTGACTGGCCTAGGAGCTGTCTTGATCGGTTTACCCTTTTGGTTTACTCTTCCTGGACCTCCTAGGTTGGTTGTTAAAGTTTGGTGGATTTCCACTAAGTACACTTTGTCACCAGAAATCGTAAAGTAGGGACCTATCTATTGGTCTATTAAAATCTGTTTCAGTTTGCAAACTTGATGAAACCAAAACTACCAACCAGGTTATTCAGATTTCTCATAGATAGTAAAATTATGAGCAAATTTATGTTGGTACAACAGAGTAGGCCTACAGTAAAATGTATTCAATAATTTCCCTGTTAAGTTTGTTTTATTTATAACAGGGAGGCTACCTATGTAATATTAGCCATGAACACAACACATAAGAAATAATATTTTCAGCTAATTTTATTATGTATGATTAATTATTCAGCATGTTGTAATTCTATTTTGCATGCAACACTTTTGACATGTTAACAGTGTAGTTAGTACTTAAAAAAAAAGATAAAGAAGTTTAGTTTGATGGCTTTTACGCATACGCAGCATGTGAAGTGACACGTCTAGTTTATGCACAATTTTACTCATTTTAAAAACTGTACTACCGTATTTACTCGTGTAATCGCAGTGTAGCATTTCACTATCAGAAATAGTATTTTAGTAATTATGTAATTAGTATTTTAATTTTTTTTTCTCATGTGAGAAACAAGGACATTAATTTTCTGTAATTTTTTTTTAGTTAATTTTTTTTTTGTTTATAGATGTAATTGTAGGTACCTAGTTAGGAAACGCCCCTGGTAGAGTAGGTATAGGTGAGTTTAGTTTTGTAACCAGGTAGGCTAGGGTAGGGTCCCATCCAATTTATTTACTTATTATTTATGTATGTTTTTTTTTGTGTTTTATTTTTTTTATGTATGTTAGTATTTTTTTTTATTAGAATTTCAGTTTTTCTTTAGTTTACCGTTATTTTGTTTATAAATCTCCAACCCAGATTACAGTTTTTGTAACGGTTGCGAAGGCTTTTGAACTAGCTGCGAGCAACGGGTGGAGATTAGATAAGTTTAAACCGTCGAGGCGATAGGCTGCCAAGTTAAAGTACAATTTCATTATTTTTTTCTTTTCCTATTTTTTCAGTGCCAAGATAGTAATTGGTGTTGTTACCATGAAGCTTACAATTATTGGAAGCTGTGTCAGTTTTATATCATAACAAACACCGTCAGTTCAATGGAAATTAATTACTTACCTTTTGTGCGCAAGATCAAGATGTAAAAGTCGCCGCCATTTTATAGCCTGCTGAACATCGTACAGTAACTGGTTTACTACTCTCCCGAAATTTAGACAATGTATATATGGTTGTATTTTCCTTAATATCCTTCACTCCTCATAATATTAGTGAAGTAATTTTCTTTTAGTAAAACTTTTATTCATGTTTTTCTTTACTTAACTAAACCAACCCAGTGGTTCAGTTTTTATTTGATATCTGATGTACCGTTCACGACCTGAGTAAGCCGAGGAAAGAAAATGAATAAATTATTATCTTAAATTAAATGTTGTAAATTATTGAAAAACAAGAGTGTATGTGAGGAACGTTTATTTGTAAGAGTAATCTAATTAACTGTATATTTGAATCTTTCCAAATATTCGAATTTTTTGGCAGTTTCACTCAATTTAAATATAACAAACTTTTAACTAACATATTTTTTTTATTCCACCTGCAGTACCCAGAACTACGTTTGGCACATTAAGTAAATTAAACTATTTGTTAGGATGTGGAGATAAACAGTGGTTGATTACATAAGTTACATATTTTCTATTTTTCGTACCTTGAGAGGAAATATTTTTAGTTTTCAGCACCCTACAGTTCTCACTCCAAGTCATTTTCTAATGTTGCTTTATTGAAGAAGTATATTATGAAAGGATGTTTATTATATCAGCAATTTTTTTATGGTATTGGACTGTTTCAACTTTGCATCACTTATCCACACATACACTCCCTACAATACATATTTATGTATATTACATCACAGGAAGATTACAGAGTATTTCTGGCGCCAACGTGTAGGCCATGACTTGAATCGGAAGTTAAGTGATTTTGAAAATATATCTGATCAGAAACCTAACCCTGAGGGCTATTTTTTACGCAGTTCTATGAGGGCGGAGCAGGACGAAGTACCTACCTCATACAGTTTAGTTCAAATAGGGGAAACAAACACCATTGAATGTAGTGTAGCACATACTACCAGCAGCAACCCTACAATGCAGGAGAGGGCAGAAGCCAATCCTAGTAATACTGTTAGAGAACATCTTACTTCCCCACCTAGCACTCATGAGAATCCTCTCACCACACCTGTTTCTTCGGAGTTCGTTGGAGTACCAGCACCTACTTTGTCTATAGATAGGTTTGCAGAGATGATGGCCCAACTTTCTTAACAGATGGAGGATATGGCAAGATTGAAGAGGGATATAGCCCATAAAAGTAATAAAATGGAGAGGATGAGGGAGGACATGTTACGTAACATCAGTGAGCTAAGAACAGACCTCACACAGCAAATACAAGAGGTGAGCAAACAGGGCGAAACCCTAAGCCTACAGACGAAAGCTCAGATCAGTCAATTAAAAGAAGAGACTGAAGCTACCCTGGCAGTACACTCTGAACAAGAAGAGGTTCAACAGACATTAGAAGCTACAAGGGATGAGGTTTCTACACACATCACTAACCTGGATACACGATTTAACCAAATTGAATCTCGACCTACAGTATTGATGGAGGTGTCAAAAAAAAAACTGTTATGTCAGAGGTTAATGTACAGTTGGAGTCCCTAAGTAGACACGTATATAGTTGTTTGACCCTATCGGCTAAGAACAGTGAAGCTAAAATTAGCCAACTGGAAGGTAAAATCAGCACTGCAATTGATGAGTTAAAGGAATTAAGAACTCTCACTGAAGAAACTTCACACAGGGCCCACCAGTCTAATGGTAGTAGTGGATCCTTACCAGCCATGGTCCCTTAAGCTATTCTGACTTTACAGAATGCTCCTATTTTGATGCATCACCCAGCTCGTCAGTGGTCCGAGGAGCTACCCAAATACACTGGTAATCAGGAGGAGAACCCGGTTTCATGAAATTAGAGGACGCTAAATAATTTAATTTGTCAGAATCAGATGTAACGAGATGCTTAGGAGTGAGTCTGTCAGGTCGAGCATTTTACTGGTAAGGAATAACTAAACACAGAATTAACAGCTTAAAGGATTTCAAAGAACTATTGTTACAGGAGTTCTGGAACTCGAGGATACAGAGTCAAATTAGAAGTCAGATACCATCAGAAACTTTTGACCGTAGAAAAAGCAAAATAATAGAGGAACATTTCAACAAAATGTATGAGAAATCTAGGCATTTTACTGTACCAATGTCTAACGAGGAGTTTGTAGACATGATCATCTCACAGTTACCACTAACCTATCAGAGACAATTCACTGGCAGCATGTTCCAGGATTTAACTGAATTTAGACATCATTTGATTAGAGCTGATAAACTGGAAAGGCGGTACAGGAGCAACCCACCCAGAAAACAAGACAGAAACAGACCTCTCCCTCAGCCTCCCTTGTACACACCACATAATAACAGGCAAAACAACACCCTAGGGCAAGCACAAAGGTATGGTAATGCACCTAGGAACCCTAATGTACATTCTCTACAGGTGCAACCGCAGTACAGCTATGGTAATGGAGGGAGAAACAACCGAAGCAATTGGCACAGGAGAAAGAGAAGCTTTTCCGAGCCACAGTCAGGTCAAGGTCATTACAACCCAGGTTACTGGAGGGGAGAAAGTGGAATGCCAGTGATAACACAGGAAGTAGCCTGCAAACTCAGTATCAAGGTCAGGAAGGGGTACCAGTTAGGGACGAAAATAGCACTAGGTATCACAAGTCAGGAGCCCAAGGACAGCCTGAAGGACAGCATTTCCCACCCTAGAACCTAAGAATACCACCGCCTACATCTGTAGCCAGCACAGTATTTACACCGAGCTGCCCACCTGTTTCAGAGGGGTACTTTAGAAGGCAAGAACCTTTAAACCCCCTAGCGACAACTTACAGTGAACCGTACAATGCACCTAAGTACACGATTTACCTCCTACGAGGTTCTGACCAGTAAAAAGTCTGACTGTGATTTCGAGGCTACTCCCGAAACTGATGAAGGTACCAATGTTAGGAGAGGGTGACAAGACCATTACTACGGAAGATTTACTGGCTATAGTGAAAAGAAGCCTTTATAGTTCAGCAGAGTCTAGGAAGAGGCAACAAAAGCTATCAAAGTTAAATAAATTGAAAGTAGGTGATTTGGTGTTGAAGAAAACCAGTCATGTGAGCTCTTATTGGGACCATATCACTAAAAAGCTGTGTCTTATCTATGATGGCCCGTATATCATAACATCTGTTATTAAGGAGAACTGCTACGAACTGAGCGAAAGGGATGGTAGAACCATGGGAAGGTTCAACATTACGCAGTTAAAGCCTTATATAAGTTCCACAGTATGTAGTGTGACCAGTTTGTCATCTTGTGTCCACAGAGAGAGGTTTTCCGAGAGCAGTTTAGTGAGACAAGGTTATTTGGTTAATGTCTTGAAAAAATACGTTTATTTATTGAGTGTCTGCTGCTTATATTATTTATGGTTGAGGTTGGGACCTGTGTTGTAGGGTTTTAATGCAATGTTGCATTTGTCTGAGCTACGTGACAGATTATGAATATTATGTATTGAGCAGATGAATTTAAGAGGGTCATGTTTGTGTAATTTTTCCTGCTCGAGACAGTGTCATCGCCCATACGACTACGCTCACTCAACAATGTGTTGAACAGACCAGACCACAAATTCCGTCAACCTGCTGCAAGGAAGTAAGCTATACTAGTAGATATCTCTCGGAACTAGACGCAGCCAAACAATTATATTGTGGGTCATCACATTAGTGAGGGCTGGTGCGTTGTGAATATTCCTCAGCTACCATATGTGTGAAGGCAGTTTTAAGTTTTAAAGAGGCCTACAGCAAGTTAACATTGATATGGCACTTTACCACTCAAAATGTTACCCCTGAACAGCTTACACACTTCCTAGCGCACAATTTAAAGAGAGAGTTGCTGTAGTTTCACTTTGTTTTTTTTTTCTTCGTGAAGTATTGTTGTTTTAGTATGTTGTGTCGTATTGTTATGATGTGATTGTTGTCACTTTTCTTCAGAGTTGGTCGTTCTTCAGGATAGAACCTCGTTGTGTCATCTTGATGTACATGGTTGCTTTAGGACAATGGGGCTACCAAATGCACCCACCTAACCTCCCATAGATGTTGTTAGCTGTTTTCCGGTTTACCTAATATTGTTGAAAGTGCCACGTGACAACTAAGTGGAATATTTGATTTTATGTCAATACCGACACAAATGTAAATATTATTGATAACCATCTAATATGAGTCTTGATGTAGTGTAGAGAACTATCTCCACATACAATTTAATATATTTTTATTGTGATTCAAAAAATTAACAAAAGTTTAGTTACATTCAATGATGTATGGTATTGCCAGTACCAGTATATGGTTGAAAATGCTAAAATATTAGTGCCATTATGAACGAACTGAATGCTAAAATAGTGTACCTACGATAGTGTACTAGGACACATTGACTATGCTTCAGTATTGCATAACTGTAAAAATGTGCCATTGGTTGATTAATTATCCTGAGTGATATCATTTACGAGTGAAAACAGTAACATTAGAACTCAGGTAAGCAGTGTATTATGAAATAAATACAGTGAAGATATTATTGTTTATACACAAAGTCCTGGGAACATTACCTTGATGATCACGATTAGGCTATATGAGTTGTCACGAGCAACATTTACCTGAGATTTAATACGTTAAGTGTGCAGCATATCCAATACAGCATGTCGACGATCTTTCAAGAGCCTTAACATCCCGACAGTAACGAATTCCAATGACTTGTTGGTTACTAAAACAGAGAGACGCCGAACCGACTCGCAGGAGTGAAAAGACTAACTGAAACACAACATGGCGTGGTTCCAGCATGCTGTGTGCGGAGTGGAGAAGATGCACTTGTATTGGCTACAGATACCACGTGATGCTTGAGCCAGGCGTGCCAAAATAACATGTGTTATTTACTTCCAGCAGAATATTTAATTTGTGTAACGTAATGAATGCATATTTAGAAATCTGTGAATGCAAACTGTTGATTTTTTTCTATGAGAAAGGTATTGTGTTTTTTCTTTCAGGTAAAAGGACAATGTTATGTAAATTATTATGAAGTTGCCGGTAAGATTGGTAACATTGTAACATGTTTTTTGTGTGCACGTGTATTTGCTTACATTTTCCAGCTAAGTGTAATGAATGAAGGTGCTGTTCAATATTCAATTGGTATTGGTAATTTCATCTTTAACAGCATGAGGGGCATTCTGTAGTGTTTCGCTATCAGAAATAGTATTATAGTAATTTTGTAATTATTATTTTTATTTATTTTTCTCATGTGAGAAACAAGGACATTAATTTTCTGTAATTTTTTTTTAGTTAATTTTTTTTGTTTATAGATGTAATTGTAGGTACGTAGTTAGGAAACGCCCCTGGTAGAGTAGGTATAGGTGAGTTTAGTTTTGTAACCAGGTAGGCTAGGGTAGGGTCCCATCCAATTTATTTACTTATTATTTATGTATGTTTTTTTTTGTGTTTTATTTTTTTTATGTATGTTAGTATTTTTTTTTATTAGAATTTCAGTTTTTCTTTAGTTTACCGTTATTTTGTTTATAAATCTCCAACCCAGATTACAGTTTTTGTAACGGTTGCGAAGGCTTTTGAACTTGCTGCGAGCAACGGGTGGAAATTAGATAAGTTTAAACAGTCGAGGCGATAGGCTGCCAAGTTAAAGTACAATTTCATTATTTTTTTCTTTTCCTATTTTTTCAGTGCCAAGATAGTAATTGGTGTTGTTACCATGAAGCTTACAATTATTGGAAGCTGTGTCAGTTTTATATCATAACAAACACCGTCAGTTCAATGGAAATTAATTACTTACCTTTTGTGCGCAAGATCAAGATGTAAAAGTTGCCGCCATTTTATAGCCTGCCGAACGTCTTACCGTAACTGGTTTACTACTCTTCCGAAATTTAGAAGACAAATATATATATATATATATATATATATATATATATATATATATATATATATATATATATATATATATGGTTGTATTTTCCTTAATATCCTTCACTCCCCATAATTTTAGTGAAGTAATTTTCTTTTAGTAAAACTTTTATTCATGTTTTTTTTTTTTTTTGACTTAACTAAACCAGCCCAGTGGTCCAGTTTTTATTTGATATCGGATCTACCGTTCACGACCTGAGTTAGCAAAGGAAAAAAAAAGGAATACATTATTAACTTAAATTAAATGATGTAAATTATTGGAAAACAAGAGTGTATGTGAGGAACGTTTATTTGTAAGAGTAATCTAATTAACGGTATATTTGAATCCTTCCAAATATTAAAATTTTTTGGCAGTTTCACTCAATTTAAAGATAACAAACTTTTAAGTAACATATTTTTTTTTATTCCACCTGCAGTACCCAGAACAACGTTTGGCACATTAAGTAAATTAAACTATTTGTTAGGATGTGGAGATAAACAGTGGTTGATTACTTAAGTTACATATTTTCTATTTTTTGTATCTTGAGAGGAAATATTTTTAGTTTTCAGCATCCTACAGTTTTCACTCAGTAATATTCCAATGCTGCTTTATTGAAGAAGTATATTATTAAAGGATATTTACTATATATGCAATTTTTTATGGTATTGGACTGTTTCAACTTTGCATCTCTTATCCACACATATACTCCCTACAATACATATTTATGTATGTTACATCACAGGAAGATTACAGCAGCATATTTTTGACCAAATTTTAGGCCCAAAAAATGGGGTGCGGCCATTATGAGGGGTTTTCAAAAAATTACCTTTAAATTTTTTTGTTGTAGAATCAAACAATTGAACACTTTTTTTTTCTATATTTACTCATCCATAGCGTGACAATATCTCCAAAAATAATGAAAAATATTTCAGGGGTGCATAGTAAACATGAAAAAATGAAGAGACTGTAAAATCTTGTTAATCCATTTATGTGCGTTACTCAATGAAAATCGTTTAAAATTATCCCGCATAAGACGTTTACATTTTACGGTCCATTGCATGTACTCTATTATTTCCAGTGTAAGTAGTTCATAAATTAATCTGATTCATGCTTAAAATGTCGCAACTCTCCAGATGCTGTTAACAGGGTGTCCACCGACAGGGAAAACCTGGAAAACAGGGAAAAGTCAGGGAATTTCATCTTACAGGGAAAAGTCAGGGAAATATCAGGGAATTTGCATTTGGGTCAGGGAAAAATGATACAAAACAGCCCAGAATAAACATTTTTGTAGTACTGAATATTTAAATTATTATAATTTAGTTATCGCAGTAAATCAATTTGTAAGCACATTTGATTACATTCGCTGCTGGGAAACCTGATTAATTTTTTTTATATAAAATTGTTTTTCTTATTTTATTCAACATATTGAGTCGCCTAGTATGTAGTCTGTGATTCAAATGCATGTACCCAATACTTTTAATGTTCCAATAAAGCTATTTATTTCAAATGTGCTGTGTTGATGTAAAATTATGGAATCAAAGATACCAATTCAGCCAAGAAGTTAGGGCAACTTGTAACATTTTGGGTTTTGAGCACCGATGAGGGTGAAGGAAGTTGGGAATAACCAGGATTAAGATTGGGATTAACCAGGATTAAAATAAGAAATATCCTTGAGAAATCTCACCAAA
>PNEQ01020498.1:0-18270 GCA_003012365.1 Medauroidea extradentata | reverse complement strand
ACAGGCGTAGCACCTTCCTCTAGCACTTCCAATAGCGAACTCTCCTCAAATGTGCCGATTCTTGCTTTTATACCAGCCCAGACAGTCGGGTGTTCCCCGCATTACAGGGGTCTAAAAATAGATATTTCATCATGTTTCGGATATGCTTTTAGTCACGTAGGCCACCCTCGAAGGGTTAAGACGCAGTTGGGACAGGTATGTATGACGTAGGTTCGGCGGATTTCCCACTATGAGCCACCCGGGCTTTGAGTCATCGGCCAGCCCTCAAGGTGTTACGAAACAGCCGCCGACTACTGGCCTCCAGGAACATGGCACGCAACAATACTATAGTAGGCAATTATCTTGGCTTCTGACCCCGCGCGGGGTGCGGGGCAGTGGGACAGGGGAAGGAAGAGGTGATAAGGTGGCGACACACAGTCGCGAGCCGTGTTAGTGGCTGTTTGCAAAACATCGGCCCTCAGTTAATGGCCGCAGATGTAAAGCAGAGAGCAGGAAATAATAAAAATCGTGATTCAGTGTTGTGAAGAAGAAGAGACAAATAGTGTCTGCTCGAGCCTTTGCAGATAGCAACTGCAAGAGCAGCAAAGTACACGGGTGTGAGTGGCATGTTGCAGGTTAACTTCGCTGTTTTTATAAACCACCGTCAAACACAGACTGCGTGAGTAACTTTGACCGACCAAAATATTTGTTTTGAGTACGTTTAGGAAATAAATAAATTATTTTAGTTAAATATTTAAAACATTTGTTTGATCCATCAAGGTAAATATTGTCATTTCTTCGTCAAGTGGCACAAAATAAGTATTCCGAGGTGGTCAAAGTTACCACTAAAATCAAAGTGCCACACTTAACAGAAATTGGTACTACGATTTTATTCTTTACTAAAATATGTCTGGCTGATATTAGACCTGCATGTTCATTTCTGTTATGCGATTGTCAGACATGTAGGTCTACACTTGCATTTTTCATTTGTATTTAATTTTTAATTTTTGCCACATATCTGTGTGCTCTATCATTATTTAAGTAACACTGAAAATCGTATTTTGGGTCACAACAAAAACTTTTAGTTGTGACCACTAAAATATTGGGGCCACCACACAATTACTTAGTGGTCACGACAAAATAATTTTGCAGGGAAGACTTCCTACAAATTTTTCTTTCAGTTTAGTTACATAGTGATATGGCTTCCATGGAAAATTCAATCTTGGCATATGCACCAAAAAGTATTGAAGATATTATAGTTTTACAACATGTGGCGGTTATCTGAAAGAAGCCTAATTTTACAGATAAATATATAATATTTTAATTTTCCTTATTATTCTGTACAAGCTGCAGTTAATATCCGCTAGCATATTTTTGTTTAGTAAAATCAAATGAAACCACCTATGTGCGGTCATCTATATTCCTACTTTCTCATGCTGGATCATCGGACCATTTTCAAAGGCCATTCGGTTCGAAGTTAATATTTTAGTAGGGGGCTTAAATTGTACGAATGCACGCGAAATAAACACATATCATGAATATCATGCAGATTATCGCCACTTGAATTCAAATGCTTCCAGTTGTACTACTACTACTATAATAATAATTATTATTATTATTGATGTTATGTTACTGTAGATGTCAAAGAAAATACATTATTTATTAGTGTTATATGACGTTAGATATTAGTGCCATTGTTTAAATCGTTAACATATGTTTTGTTCTAATAGTTGACATATCACTGCAGCCTTCACACAGTTTTAATATCCGCAACATTTAACGATGAAAAAATTAATCCTTTTGTCGTGTTTTTTTAACTACACAACCGAATAACTTATTCAAGGCACATTTTGAAAACTGTTGTACGTAACTGCATTCAATAACAATGAGTTCTTCCGATAGTAAACTGAGTGTTTTAGTTTGATATATATATATATATATATATATATATATATATATATATATATATATATATATATATATATATATAATATATTTAATACACGCACACATACACACACACACATATATATATATAGTTCACGCGTATTTGTGCGTGTTGTGTGTGTATATTACATAATATCCGGCATGTTAATAAATTAGTACTTACTAAATAATATTTTTACGTTTTTAAACAATCAGTAATTCCTTATGCAATAAATATACGACGTTATAATATAATGTTTCTGTACGGTCGTACTGTTCTGAGATGTATGCATCGTAGGAGCTTCGAAATAAGCGCGTAATTGGATATCTGGTGTAGCTACAGCACTGTCTTCTAGTCTCACCTGCTCCTGCTAAGATACACATTCGAACAGATTTATGTTTTGAAGTTTTCAGACCATGCACCTGTGCTCTTAGAGTGTAGTTAAGATTAACAAGTAACTTGTTCACAAGTGTGATAGGTATGTAATCTACCTTTGTTTAAAAGGCTTGTGTAATAACCAACCAGTTACAGTGATGTTTACGAACTAGCGTTCTTCACAAAATGTATCCACAAGTATAAAAGTTGTTAACTTATGCTACTTAAGTTACTTCTGTGTGACGGTCTTTTTACTTTGTCCGGCAGAGTTTACTTTTAAATTTAGACATAACGTTTTATCTTAGGGAGCTAACAGTATTGCGACATTGATACTACTATCATGACTAGTGTCTTCACAAAATGTGATAATGCCAATGGCATACTGTTTTTTTTAAATCATAACTTATAAACTTTTAAGGAATTTCTTATATGGTATATCTGTACCCGAAGTTGCACCAGCGTGACGTATTTTATAATGTACGTGCAGGGTTACGTGCATGCCAAAGTTGAATTAAAACAAAAATGTTGACTATATGTATTATAAATAAACGCTGATCTGTACATTAAAGGGCAAAGTCACACATAAAACGCATTTTTAAAATGTTGTAATTATTTACTAGTCATGTAGGCCCTAAACGGCTTATGTGAAATCTAACTCCAACGTCAACATAAGTACGATCGAGCGATATTTCTGTCATAAAGCTAAAGCAAAGAATACCTAAGGAGCTCTTGTAAACTTCAATTTGAATTGGTCTTTAAAACGAGAATCATTTACTTCTAGAACTTTTGTGAGAGTTATACATTAAAACCCAATAGTAGTCTATTCGATGTCGCTAAATCATTCGGGCGAAATTGTTTTCTTACGTAGCCCTATCTCTAAAAACTGTACGGTTTTACTATGTAGCCCTATCTCTAAAAGCAAATACCTGTATGGTTTTCGCTAGTTACAGATTTAACATTTCAGTTTATTTTGAAAACTAAATGATTTGCCGAAACGTAAGGTTTATTTGACAGGACGGAAGTAAAACGTGACAGTTTTAGGTAACAGTTTTCGCCTATCCTGAATGATATATACATATTTCCGAGCACAACTGCTGCAACTCACAAAATATGTTATACTTATGTAGTGCATAACAAACTCGCCGAATGTTTTCCGCTCTGCTAGTATCAACCTGGCAGGTGGCCCCGGATAGTAGGATATCAGTTTCTCTTCGAGCTCCCGTCCAGATAACAGCACTAGGGAACTCAGAGGCCAACTTAACTGCCTACTATATTAGCGTAAGATATAATTAATATTAAGTGAATGATAGTGACTCCTGTACTCCGGCGCATCGGGTCTGAAACCCTACGTCATCGTTAAATGCAAGGGATTGTTTATTTATTAGACCTCCTGTCATTATTATTAGAAACTTCCATATCGAAGAACACCAGCTGGTGCCGGCTTATTTTAAAAGCAACGAATATGGAGTTACTAATCCTTGTTCGTTGCTGTAGCCATGAAATGTGTTCCATGGGGTCCCGAACCTGATATGGTAATGTAACGCTGATCTAACCAATAAAAAAGGGGGGTGTCTGGAAGTCCTCTCCCAGAAAATTTTGTATTTTTAAAGTGCAAAATGATGCTTTTTTTAGGCAGTTTCCAGTAGCTAAGGAGGGAGGGTTCTGGACCACTCGTACCCTTCTTCCGGCTACGTCCCCGAGTGTAAACGTTACAATGTAATGTTTAGGTTTTTGTCTAATGAAATTGTTACATTTGGGTTATTGTTACTAAACATTACATTAAGAAGTTTCATGACTTACCATTTTGTAATATCTTCTGCAAAGGGTTTATTACCACCTTTTGAATGGTTCTTGGAATGTGTAGATATTGTTCTCTTCCTGTCAAGTTCCATATTGCTAGTTGCAGCAATGAATCAAGAAAAATAGTCCAATTTTCTGACCACTTTACTATTGATATTGAACCTTAAACATAAATGCAAGATTTGTGGAACTTTTACGAAAACGTTATAAAAGACCAAAGTGAAAAAAGCGAAATAAATAAAATGCCTTTCTTTGAACAACAATTATGTACAAAACAATTTAAACTCTTTATTTTTTTTACAGCTGAAAGTAAGGAAAATTATTTTGCTGTAGTTCTTGTAAAACTAATGAAGTAAATGTCTCGCTATTGTTACACTATGTTTGATTAATAATAAAAAAAATATGGTAAGTTGACTGCAGTTCAAATAAAGTCCTTACACGAACTATTCTGCTTACAAAATAATATAGTTTTTAGATAAATCTTAAGGTACCTCATTCGGTAACGATATTATTTGAGGTTATTTACCTTATAAATGTTAAACTCACTCCTTGAAACAAAAATAACGTTAAGATTAACTCACATATAGAGGTCACTAGAATTTTAAGCTTATTAAAACATATCACATTTAAAATACAAAGAAATCTGCAGTGTTTCTACCTTTGCCACAAATAGCTGTCTTCTGTATAATCTTGAATCTTAATCCAGTTTGGTAGCCTTTCCTTTCCAGTTCATCATACAGTTCAACGCATGGCAGATGTTCAATATCTTCTGTTTGAATCGCGAATTCCGTTGAAAGTTCGTCTGATGTGTCGTCTAGGGTAATTATGCGCCCTTTGAGAAAAACTCTATCTTTTCCTGATTCACTAACTTCAAAATTACCACTTATGTGTTGAAGTGTCAGGTTTAGATTCAGTAACTCTAACAAAGAAAATAAATAAACACATTATATGAATGAAAAATTTCGTGATAAAGCAAGATAATTTAGCCAAATCTAATATTATGGTTTATTTAGAAATACAGATTGAATAATAATCTTACCTTCGTCTGAAAATTTTGGAATGTAATCGATAACTATTTTCTCAAAAGCCACTGGAAGGGAACATAAATTCTTTTCCAAATACTTTCCCAGTGTTGTCCACACCATTTCCTGTTCAAGAAACACAAAACATATAGGTAATTTGTGTTAAAGTTTATGTAATTTTTTTTTTTTTCATTCAAAGTAATGTGTCTTACGTAATTTACATCATACAATAATGACATGCATCCACATGTTACTCTCTTCTCAAAGTATAGCAAACATTTTAAAGTTGTCTTATTTACGAAGAAAAAGTAAGTTTATAATATTACCTTCCTGTCTGTTTGTGTGTATGTGATATGTATGCATGGTGAAGGCGTGTGTGGTGTGTGTGTCCCTACAAACTTTTGAACCCGCGAACTGATTGATGTTATCAGGCATGGTATATCCAGATATCTTGAGAGGAGTGTGTACCGGTTTCAAATGTCCACGTTTAACCTGAGGAAGTACCAGAGCTATACGAGATACCTCGCTATTATAGAATAATATCGCCCCTATTCACAGCGCGCCAAACTGGTGTGTAAGGTTTTCGTTGTAGTCATATTGCTACAAGACTTTTTCAAGTGTGTTTTCTTTTCGCAGATAAACGTAATATGAATAAGTAAACCTGTTATGCATAAGAAAGAATACGCGTGCCACACCACAACACCGTCCAATAGCCAGACGAGGACCTTACTTAAGAATCACATATCAGAATATAATTAAATTTATAGAACCTTTAGTTCATCCCGTCTACTATAGTGGGCAGTTATCTTGGCTTTCCTCAGCGCGGTGGCGCGAGGACAGCGCAACAGGGGAAGAATAGGAGATAAGAAGACGACACAGTGTCGACAGCCGTGTAGTAGCTGTTACGAATATATCGACTCTCAATTTATACCCGAAAATGTGAGGTGAAGGTGGTAGCCTGCAGGGGCACGGGAAGTAGATGCATATCAGAGAGCGGGAAGTAATATTAATCGTTATTGAATGTTGTGATGAAGAAACGGCAAGTAAATGCTTGAGTTTCCAAGAGAGCAAACAGCAAGAGCAGCGAAGTACATGGGTGTGAGTGAAAGATCTGTACACTAACCACTCCAGGAAAAAAACAGATACTGGAAATGTCAACATAAAGTATTTAAGAAACTATTACTTAGTTTATTCAGGAACGGAAGTCTTTTATCGTCAAAGAAATTCAGAGTCTATGAAGGCGAATGAGATGAGTATTGAGAAGTGCCGGAATGCAAGGATGGGGAAAATGGGAGATCCCCGATAAAAAAAAAACCGCCCAGCTGCAACATTGTCCGACATGTTCCTACATGCGTAAATCTGGACGTTAAACTTTAGGGATAGAACTCTGATTACCTAGGTGTAAGGTAAGCGCTCGACCGCTGCTGCTCCTTATTTAGTTAAGAATTTTGTGTTTCGTTTTTCAGGAGTTATGTATAATTTATTGATTGAATAACGTTAACATATTTCGCACCATTACTGAATAAAAATAAAGTCTGACTGTATATTTTCGTACATCTATATTGACATTAAGAAAATTCTTTGTTAGTAGCTGATGTAACCTAGTTGGCAAGAACTTTTTTTTTGTATTTATTTATCAACTAATTTGTGCGTGCTACAAAATTCAAAGCTAAGCAATGAACTTTCAGTGGGAGATCCCATCCTTTTTTTAATTATGTGCATTGACTTACATACTGTCTGAAATAACTTCAAGTAAAATTATGATCGTGTAGATGGTTTTAAATTCTTGTTTTGCATTTAGTGAATGTATTTTTCACTCCATTTCTCTTTCTTAGGTAAGAGTCATTAAAAATCCGTCACATACGTTTTGTTACCTCTTCTATTCGCAGTGTTGTAAATAATTGAAAACCCGGGTTTAAAAACTGTCGCAAGGGTTCTATAAATTTGGAATTATTAATTTTTTTTATACTTTGCCAAAAGTTGTGTTATAAAAGTTTATACCAACAAACTTGTGAAAAACAGTAAGTTTTCAATTCTAAACGTATTTTGATTTTTGAAGTTCGTTTTACAATGTTATGTTAAAAACACGCAGTTAACGTGAAAGAAAAATATGATCAGTTCTTAGAGTTTGAAATAACATTTTGCCACTGTTAAAATTTTTTTCAAAGGTATTGTGTTTATTATTTATTTTTCGAAAGAAGAAAATTTATCATTCGCAATTATTACACTGTATTTACTATATATATTTTTTGTTTTCACCTCTGTGTTATGAATTTATAGTCGACAAAATAAATCTAATTGGATTGTGTCAAGTAGTTTAAACGATGTGTTTTCTTTATTACAAGCTTTTATGTAACTTGCAGTATTCGTATGTAAGCAAGTTGGCCATTTCCAAATTTGCAAACAATCTTTCATCAATTTGTTGGTATCTGATTGAGCTTTTGGCATACTTAGGCCTATGTGAGTTCGATGACAATACAATATTATATGTTACATTGCACTATATCATTATATTATTAAAATTACGTGAACTAAAACAAATGTTATGTATTTTTCTTATTTAAATTGCAACGACTCGTATAAAGTAGTCCGACAAACCAATTAATATGTTCCAGAGATTTGAGACTAAGAAGAGAAAAAAATTAAAGTGAAAGAGAAGTTTGTTTAAAAGTAATGTGAACTAAAAAGTAGAAAATAGGTTTAAGGTACATTTGTCACATACGTGCCAGTATGCAGTAGCTATATTGTAGGTTCAGAACAACCACACTCGTGGTAACTCATCATTATAGTATATGAGTACGTAGATAGCTAAGTTCAACGGCCGTACATACATACAAACATACATACACACACATATAAAGGCTTGAGGCGCTATAGTTTTGTGTTTTGTATACTTTTGTGGCTTTGTTTGTAATTAAATGATGAAATGTGTAACTTGTATAACAGATAGCGCCTCAGTCTTAAACATTTATGTATGTATGTATATATATATATATAGTATTTTGAAAATATATTTTATTTTACACTTCTGTATCTACGTACGCCCATTTAATGACAAATTACATAGAGAGGGTGTTGAGGCTGTCTGAGTGAAGGCATGCTTTGGAGCATGTTAGGACAAGTACCGGCGCCGGCAAGGCATGCCAATGGACAATCGCTTAGGAATGTGAAGGGAGGCAAACAATGACCACGAGGACACTCGAGGATGGGGGTTGGGACCGGCAGGCGGGCTGGTGGCAGGTTTGCTGGGCTGGACACGGCAGTCAGTCAGCATGAGGACTCGTGATCGGAAGCTTGCAGGGGGATTGTTTGTTGGAGTGATGTATATGTGCATGTAGTTCAAAATCAAATTGTAACGCACGTCGGCGAAACCAATGGTCCTCCGGGCCGGATGCATTCCAGTAATATTGGCATGGCATCGTCGCGTCGGTCGGGCTCGCGACTAAGTAGTAGAACAAAGGTAGTTCTGACACACAAGTCAGAGATTCACCAGTGTGACTTTAAGTGTGCTTCAATACGTAAACAACACAAGGGCAGTACTAGCATTGAACTTCTAGAGATCGAAGTTCTACAACAACTGATAGGTGAGTGAAAGCTGCATTAATCCTTGACCTCATTTCATTCAAACATTCGTCCATCTCTCTCCATGTGCGCATTAGCCAATTCCACAGGACCTCTATTTGTGTCGAGTTGGTCGTATGTCATTAGTAATTCTAATATTGCAGACTCAGTTAAAGTTTTAATTGTAAGGAAAGGACAGGTTAAGGCATGCCTTACAAAATTCAAAACTTATGTCGAAACCTTCAACTCAGATCCTCATCAAGGAATAGCACAGTTACAGTCGCGCCACCCGGATTTGGAACAGTGCTGGTCAGAATTTGACACACTACAAACACAAATAGAACTCAGTGATGGATCAGAGGGTCAGGAAGGGGAAAGAGATGGATTTGAAGGTACATACTTTGATGAAATTGCTTCATGCGAAAGTCATATACTGTGCAACAACACCACAGCTTCGGTTATATCCACCCCAGATAAAATGGTGCCACATACCTCTCCACTAGTTGCACCAGCAATAAAGTTACCTGCAATTTCCATCCCAATATTTGGTGGCAAATTCGATTAATGGCTCTGTTTTACGACACATTTCAGTCAATAATTCACAATAACACAACACTCAGTGATATTCAAAGGTTTCTTTACCTAAGATCGTCATTGGAGGGTGATTCTGCATACCTTATTGAGTCGTTAGAAACATCCTCTCTGAATTATGCAGTGGCATGGAACTTGTTGAAGGAAAGGTTTGAAAACAAAAGAATTCTAGTGACTAAACATGTTTCAGCCTTATTTAATCTGGTGCCAGTAGAGAGGGAATCATCAACTCACCTGAGAATACTCCTTAACAATGTCAAAAACACTTGTGTGCTCTCAAGGTGCTAAAACAGCCCACATACAGTTGGGATACTCTCCTTATTCATCTAGTTACCAGCAAATTAGACACTACAACCCTACGAGAGTGGGAAACTGCAGCCCCAGTTACAGAGCTCCCTACCTTCGCAGAACTAACCACATTTCTCCAGCAGCGGTGCCAAATTCTAGAGGCTGTTCTCTTGAGCAGATCACACAGGACGCCTGGGCAAAATGAAACTCCCACCAAGGGCTCCAACACAGCATCTCGTAGACAGTACACAAATAATGCATCATATGTCACAGCACAGGGTATAAGGTGTAAGGTGTGTGTCTCAGGGCATCCACTGTATCAGTGTGATACCTTCCGTGAAATGCCCGTAGCGGAACACATGCAGGTGGTGAAGAAGCTTGGGATATGCTTCAACTGTCTCAAGACTAGCCACCAGGTAAATCAGTGCAAATCTGGCATGTGCAAGCATTGTAGTTGCAAGCATAATTCGTTGTTACACCCAGACCACACAGCCCTTGCAGCCTCCGGGAAGGCACACACATCATTGTTAGGAGATAATAGATCACAAGATGGATACGACACAAGCAGCAATACCACAGTATCATGTATGGCGAATGGTACAACAGGAATGGTGCAGATTCGGTTGTCCACAGCTTTGGTTAATGTACGAAATTCTCGTGGTGATGTGAAACCAATGCGAGTATTGCTGGGTTCTGTGTCACAGCCGAACTTCGTCACCGAGTATGCTGTGCAAATATTAGGCCTGAAAAAACAGAGAATGTCATCCCCAATTTGTGGAATAAGGCAGTAAGAAGCACATGCACATTCCAGTGTATTCTGTACGATCCAGTCGCGAATAAATGCATACTCTTGCAATTTAAACTGTCTAGTGCTTCCCACAATCACTCATCAACTACCAACTGTTCAGGTTGATCTAACACAGTGGAAGAAACCACCATCTATTCAACTTGCAGATTCAGGTTTCGATTCACCAGGCAGAATTGATATGCTGTTGGGTGCAGAAATATGTATGAATCTGCTATGTATTGGTCAGAATAGATCTGTTGAGCATGCACCCACATTCCAGAAAACTGCACTTGGCTGAGTACCATCTGGAAGAGTCAAGTCAGTGCCAGCTTTGGACACCTCATTTGCCTCCCATCTTGTCACAAATGATGATCTGCACAAACAGTTACAGGATTTTTGGCAGCTTGATGGATGTCATATTAAACCTCGTCTTTCACATGAAGAAGCATACGGTGAAGCACATTGACAGAAGGACACCAAATGAGATGACAATAATAGATACATTGTCAAGTTACCCTTGAAGAGCAAGGCTGAGGCTCTTGGAATCTCGAAGAATGGTGCAACCCTAGGATGCACCAACTAGAGAGAAAGTTCAATAAGGACCCTCTGCTCAAACAAGTCTATTCAGAGTTCATGAAGGAATACCAATTACAGAATCACATGGAATTAGTCACAGACAGTAACTGTAGCGATACTGCATGTGGTCACTTTTACTTACCCCATCATGCAGTCCTGTAGGAGTCCAGCACAACAACAAAACTGCATGTGGTATTTGATGCCTCTGCGAAGTCATCATCAGGAACATCACCCAATGATATACTGATGGTTGGACCCACCATTCAGCAAGACTTGTTTTCCATTCTGGTTAGGTTTCGCACCCATAAGATTGCTATCACAGCTGATATTCCAATGATGTACTGTCAAATTCTCATTGACCTCCCTCATGCTGATCTGCAAAGAATAATATGGCGAGGAGACCCTACTGAGGACCTTCATACCTTCAGGCTTTTGACTGTTACCTATGGGACAGCATCAGCTCCATTTTTAGCTGTCAGAACACGCCATCAATAAGCATCAGTTGAATCATAAGATTATCCAGATGCCTCTGAGGTCCTAAGAAGAGATTTCTGTGTAGACAATGTAATGACTGGTGCAGACACCATAGACAATTTCTTAATATTGCAACGAGATCTAACAACTCTACTGCAACGGGGAGGTTTTCACCTACGAAAGTGGACATGCAACAACCAAGATGTTCTAAAGCATCTGCCAGAAGAAGCTCGAGAAATCAAAGGAGTACAACCATCGGACAATCACTCAAGCAAAACACTTGGTATCCTATGGAACTCAAGAGGGGATTACTTTCACTACAATATTAAGGGTTCATCACAACTTTATAGGATTATCAAACGAACTGTCATATCATACATTGCTAAAATATTCGACCCACTGGGACTTATCTGTCCAGTTATACTGAAGGCCAAGCTGCTAATGCAAACCCATTGGCAGATGCAATTGGAATGGGATGAATCACTTCCGGCCCTTCTGCACACAGTATGGAGCCAGTTTCGAGAAGAATTAGCACTACTCGACAAAATTAAAATTACAAGGTGTGTGATTCCAAGTGACACAAATCACATTCAATTTCACAGCTCCTGTGATGCCACAGAACTGGCATACGGTGCTTGTATCTATCTCCATCACACAAATAATAATGGATGCATCTGTGTCAACTTGATATGTTCAAGGTCAAGGGTTGCACCATTAAAGAGGATATCGTTACCTCGACTGGAGCTGTGTGCAGCCCTGCTGCTAACACACTTAATCAAAAAAAAACCATGAAGATACTGGATCTGTCTTATAGTTTGTGCTGTCTATGGTCAGATTCAACTGTTGTTCTCTCATGGCTGAATGCTCCATCCTGCAACTGGAAAACATTTGTTGCCAACAGCATGTCAGAAATTCCAGACTTGACACAAGACTTGACATGGAGACATGTGTCTACAGAGGACAGTCATTGCAGAAATTCCAGACTTGACACAAGACTTGACATGGTGACATGTGTCTACAGAGGACAATCCTGCAGACCATGTATCAAGAGGGGTAGCACCGAAGCATCTTACTGAGTTGCAGCAATGGTGGTATGGCCCAGCTTGGCTGTGTAAGGAAGCCAATAAATAGTCACAACCAGTAAAAAAAATATATATATATATATTGTTGATGCACCAGAAGGAAAACAGCCATGCATGCTGCTCGCCAAGTCCCCAGACATAGAGAGAGTGGACAGGTATCCATCTCTGCACAAACTGCAACGTGTACTAGTATTCTGCTGGAGATTTATTGCAAATGCAACACTGCCACCACCAGAAAGGATCAAGGGACATTTAAGTGTGTTGGAACTATCCTCAGCATTGGATCAGATCATTAAGTTGGAACAAGAGAAGGAGTTTCGGCAGGAACTATGCAATCTGAAGACTGAAAGGCAAGTCAGTCCGAAGAGCAGCATCAAGATATTAAATACCTTTATTGATGATGCTGGCCTTATTCAGGTAGGTGGAAGGATCCAGAAGTCGTTAGCAACCTATGGTCAAAGACATCCAATACTACTTTCACGGTCCAGTAACATAGCAAAACTCATCGCAGCTAATGGACACTCTCGACACATGCATGCAGGACCACAGCTGGTGCTTGCAGTCATTAGACAGAGGTATTGGCCATTGAACGGTCGCAATTTAGCACACAAGGCAGTTTATGATTGTGTACACTGTTTTAGAGCCAATCTCAAGGTGGCTCAGCAGCTCATGGAAGACCTTCCACCACAGAGAGTACAACCATCCAGACCATTCCTGCACACAGGTATCAACTTCTGTGGACCAGTGATGATTCGCCCGAATCTGAAGCATGGAGGCACTTCTGTCAAGGCCTATGTCTCACTCTTTGTATGCTGTAGCACGAAGGCAATCCACTTAGAGCTAGTTACAGGTCTCACAACTGCCACATTCTTGGCTGCATTGAAAGGGTTCATCGCAAGATGGGGTAAATGTACTCACATCTACTCAGATAATGCCACAAATTTCTCTGGAGCACAACGAGAGCTAAAGGAATTGTTTGAACTCTATCACACAAATGAACATCAAGGTGCTGTGAGACATTTGTTGGCCAAGGAACATATTGAATAGCATTTTGCACCCCCTTGATCATCCCATTTTGGTGGTCTGTGAGAAACTGCAGTGAAATCATTCAAATAGCACTTGCGAAAGGTAGTAGGATCAGCCCTCTTGACCTACGAAGAAATGTACACTTGCCTGACACAAATAGAGGCCTGTCTTAATTCACGCCCCCTGATGCCCCTCTCCAGGCATCCTAGTGACCTCCTGCTACTCACTCCTGGACACTTCCTAACTGGTGATTCACTCACTGCCCCGGTTGAGCCCAGCCTGCAGGATGTACCAGTAAACAAGTTGTCAAGATGGCAACACACTCAAAAATTAGTCCAATGCTTCTGGACACGCTGGTCCAAGAAGTACATGGCTGTGCTCCAGCATCGTGTCACGTGGACTTCCGAGATCAAGAATCTTGCAGTCGGAGAGTTGGTTGTCATCAAGGAAGATAACCTCCCTCCGCTGAAGTCGTCCATGGTATGCATCACTGACCTTCATACTGGAGATGATGGAAGAGTCCGTGTCGTAACAGTGAAAACAACTGGTCTTCTCAAGCTAGCAATAAATCGACTGTGTCCATTGCCCTTCAGTAACTATTTATGATCGGTGAAATGTAATGTGGTGATCAAGTATCACAGTAATTTCGGTGCAAGTACCCCACTGAGCAATTGTTGGGGATGGTCATCGGCAGTTTTTTGACAAGTGTATCTGTATGTCTTGTGTCAAGTGCCAGTTACGTGCAGAGGCAACAAATTTTGTAGAGACATCGTAATGTGTGTATAAATTTAGTATGTGTATTATGCTTGTTGAAAGAACAACCTTTCAAGGTGGGCGGCATGTTAAGGCTGTCTGAGTGAAGGCATGCTTTGGTTCATGTTAAGTTAAGTACCGGCGCCGGCTCAACCCCCCTTACCAAAAGGCAAGGCACGCCATTGGACAATCGCTTAGGAATGTGAAGGGAGGCAAACAATGACCACGATGACACTGGAGGATGGAGGTTGGGACCGGCAGGCGGGCTGATGGCAGGTTTGCTGGGCTGGACACGGCAGTCAATCAGCATCACCCCCTTGCAACTTGAATAGCAATATAGATGTTCGCATTGTAGTTGTAAAATGACCAGGAGATGTCGATAGTTTCGCTTGAGTTTCTGCTGTGAATTGTTACTAGCACTAGTTTTGTAGCAACTTCATCAAAGGAAAGCTAGTACAAATATATTGTTTAAAAAAATCACTTTTGAATATAATAATTCCTGTGAAAGTAAATGTTTTGTTTATTTTCTATGACAAAATTTTTCGGGAATACTGTTATTATAATAATTTTAAAACTTGGACTGGTTTTTGTATTGACCTTGAATTCCACGCCTTTGTTTGAATTTGGATTATGGCGGTTGAAACGTGTAGAGTTAATATTAAGTTCTTGTTTTTTGCAATGTAGATTTAGCTTTCGGTATGATATGTGTTGTATGAATATTCCAAAATATGCCGAATAACATGTACTGGTCTAGATGCTTCGTTTCGTTTCATCGTGTAGTAATAACAGGCATTTTAGAGTTATGATTACCGAACATTTGCCAACACCTGTTCTCAGTCCACATATTTTTCTTTGGAAACGAAATTAAATTAACTATTCGGGATCTGCTTTACTTCCATTCCAATTTGAGAGTAAACTTTACTTTCACTGTGTTTGATTGAATCACAGTACGTTAGGTTAGATATGTCGTATTTAGAAATAAATGGACACATTAAGTAAGTTCGATAAACTTATTCATTCGATATGATCGAGGTATAGTAGTTCACGTTTCGATGCAAAATGGCGACTAGAGATTATGCTGTGAATTCATAGAGGCAGCACTGTCGCCAGAAGTTCTTGTGAACCACTAGAAAGGCTTGTGTTACCGGTCTTCTTTAGTTATATCGTCGTTGTTCAGCATGAGGACTCGTGATCGGACGCTTGCAGGGCGATTGTTTGTTGGAGTGATGTATATGTGCATGTAGTTCAAAATCAAAATGTAACACACATCGGCGTAAATGGAGGGGTTATTCTGAACCTAGAATATATCCATAAAACTTTTTTAGTTTACAAATTTAAATTTTTTTTTAAAAAATTGGTTTTCAACTTTTTTACTTGTAATTACATATCTAGTATTGCGTGCTGCAGGCCTTTTTCATAGACAAGTATTATTACGAACACACGCTGTATATCTTTTTATAGTGCTCTTTGACGTAGAATTAAAGAAATATCTTGATGAAGTGTGTTGAAGCAGATACTGTAGGCGTAGTGATATTGTCAATTAGTCTGTTTTACATTCTCTGACTATTATTCTGTACTAGGATAAATATGTTTTATTTTCGGGTTTGTCTTAATACAACAAAACTTCCATTAAATTTTGTTGGCTGAATATATTTTTTTACGAAACCTTACGTGTATTTACGGACAGAAGTAAAATGAAGCAACTTACAATAGTTTTCGCATATCCTGAAATATATATACATATTCCCGAGCACAATTGCTGCAAGTCACAAATATTTTACACTAATGTAGTGTATGATGGAACGCGGCGAATTTTTACCGCCCTGCTAGTATCAACCTGGCAGGTGGCCAGGGACAGAAGGATATCAGATTCTCTTCGCGCTCGCGTCCTGATAACAGCACTAGGGAGTTAAGAGGCCAGCTTAACTGCCTACTATAGTACATGTTTATACAAAATTGCAGGCATTTTAAGATTTTAATTAATACGCGAAATATACGACGAATCATTTTCCAGAAATATGTCAGTTTTGGTAATCATATCGTGAGCTTAGTAAAAGAACTAGGTAACTTAATTTTTCCAAGAGTAAGTTATCTACATACGTCTACGCAACCCTTATGATTGTTCCTTTTTATGCGTATATATTTATAAATATGGTGCTTAGGAGTATTTTATGCAACACAAATATTCATTTAAAAAAATAACCTTGTGTATGCAAAAACTGTTATCAGTTTGACAAGTAGATATCTCCAGCTACCTTATTATATAGTTGTAGCACCTACTATATGGTTATTGTTAAAGTGACATGACTTTCGTGCATTTTGTTCTAACAGACACTCCTATTATCGTCTTTGAATGTTAACATTTGTCGCTTAAATGTATCTCATAACTTTCACGGGTGAAAATAACTGACGTCCTTAACAATCTAGAGCGACTCTATTACATTGCCAACGCTCTTGAAACAGATCGCAAAGGCCTAGTGGAACTACCCCCCCCCCTTACCTGAAAGCACAGTTAGTTGAGAGGCTGACTTCGGAGCATTGGGTTCTAAGTTGAATTCCCAAGTTCGGCTGGGTGTCAATTTGTATTTGTCAGAGCTAGTCTTCAAAACTCGTCTCAATACATTTGTCTCTCAAAAATACTGGGCTGGAGGGGAGGTAGTTACTCATATTTGTCAACACAAAAAGGTTGGAGTGATGTATGGTGCAGTGGCGAGGTGAAATACTTGGCATAGTCCCAGACATTAAAATAAAAAAGTGGTCCGACATCTCATCTCCCACCAAGGTGCTCCGAGTTTGATCCTCGGTGGGGTTCGGTGTGGGATGTTCGCACGTGGGAATCGTACCGGTTTGCATGTTACCTCAGGTCTGTCTCGATTACCCCGCCCTCTCATTCCAGGGCCTCTTTATCGT
This sequence comes from Medauroidea extradentata, assembly GCA_003012365.1. Lineage (NCBI taxonomy): Eukaryota > Metazoa > Arthropoda > Insecta > Phasmatodea > Phasmatidae > Medauroidea > Medauroidea extradentata. The sequence goes on along the minus strand of PNEQ01020498.1, from coordinate 1,119 downwards.
ACGGCCTCATATCATGTCATCTTTCAAGCACGTAAATAACTGTGGACTCCTAGTAATAATGTCTGCACTTCAGGATGTAATAACATGGCAACCAGATATTTTACATATACGATAATTATATATTTTATAGTCTTAAAATATAACTAGACCATAATTTGGTTACCTCTTATTGCATATGTATTCTGCTCTACTTACCAGAACTGCTGATATTGGTAAAATGTTAACACAATTTATTGTGTAGTCAATCAGGAAACTATATTTAAATTCCTTCAAATTAACACATATAGCTTCATATGATTGCATGCTCTGCAACAAAAAAAAAACTTTACATTAAAATTAGGTTTTGTATAATTTTCACATTTAACAGTGTCTTAAAAAGTTTTTCGTTAAAAAAATTAACACTACAATTTAAATACAAATGTGTTATTTGAAATATAATTTTAATTTAAAAACACAGATAATAGACAGTAATTTTAGTATTGCATAAGTGTATATATATATATATATATACAGGGAATTGATCAACATCGACAAACTCCGGCAGGCGATTCCATATGAATAAGGAAGCATACTGCACTTTGCATTTTCGCCTTAACTTATTATTAAGGAAGTAATGAGTCTCTGCATATGAAAAATTTTAATCGTATTTCCTTGAAAAATTGAAAACTAAATGAAACAAAAAAATTTTATTTTCGGCAATGACTAATTCTGTTGGGACCATCAAGCCAAAGCAAGCACAACTAGGTACCTTCATCCCTTATAAAAATAATAGAGGAGGCTACCTACTAGTTGCATACAATTGTTTTACCGTCAGGATTTTCGAATATTTGAAGATGGGTTATCGAAAAATGAGACCTGTGTAAAAAAAGCTTCCCTTCTTGTAACTGTCTAGGACAAACCGTTGATGCTCAAAACACACTTTAAGGTTGTTCAAGTGGGGAAAAAACATAATTTTATATTTGTATGAAATAGTGTTAGTTTTGTACACATTACTTGAGAGTACATATACCTCTAACAGAAAAAAATTAGCTCATCTAGTTTTCCCGTAATGGCACTTTAAAGTCAAAATTTGCGTATTTTTACTTCATACAAAACTTGGAAACCAGTTAACATAAAGAA
>PNEQ01020497.1:0-19647 GCA_003012365.1 Medauroidea extradentata | reverse complement strand
TGGGCTTTTAAATAATTAAAGTGGAATGTTCTGGACCAAGAGAGTTCCCGGAAGTCGCTGCGAGGGGTGGCGCCCTCTTGCTAGCTTGCTAGGAGACGGCAGCCATTTTCTCGCCCCAGTCTAGCTCCGTTCATTGTCGGGTGAGGTTGTGTCGGCAGGAGGCTCGTGCCATGCCGTGGGCTGGCACGGCGGAATACCGTGACCGCGGCTGTAGGACTTCTCATTTTAGATGCGAGTAATCGGCTGAGATTTGTTGGCATCTCTTAATATTTTTGTAAGGAACTGGTAGCAAGGGCACGGGGCCAACGCTAGAAATGTGCGTGCTAGAGTATTTTTTTTTTTTATTTTAAATGATTACCACATGGTGAACTTTGTGTTGTCTTTGTAATGATGAATCCCGGCCGGGAAATTAACTGATGGAAGCTCTCTTGGTGCTTAGGTAGCTTTGTTTTGCTTGTGTGTGCCATTATTCAAATGAACCTTCTGGCCTCGTAAATTTTTGTTGATAAATTTATGCAGGGAATGACTGCCACGTGTTTATAACTTCCGCACTGTAAAACCCCGACAATAAAACCTTGTCTTCACCACGAAGTCGACCTCTTGTAATTTCACCGTCGAACCCACCCCATAATGAGATTCAAGTAAGTTTCAGCTTTGTCGACGGCGTGGTCGATGTTGGGAATGCCACATCAAGGACCTGAGCAGCATGGTGGATGAGTGGGTAAGGACTGGTACCACTACAAGGCGCTAGTATCACAGACGTCAGGCGAGACACCACTGGGCGTAGTTTTATCCACACGCATCAGAATAAACACAGTAGTTACAAGTCACTGAAGAAATATATATATCAGAGATGGAGTAAGCTACTCCTAGTTCAACATGACAACTTTTAAGTCTTCCAACTATGCACACAAATTGAAACTATTTCGTCATCAAAATTTTACACTAAAATAAAGTATATAAGATAACCCCAAATCAGTGGATCACTACTGCAGGGAATAGAAGTAAAATAATTTTTGTAAGACAGTTTGAAAGTAGGAAATTTTTTTATAGCGAACTGGCGACAGGAAAAATAGCAAAAAAATTATCAAAATAATCTAATCCAAATTGACGAAATGATGAAAATATAATCAACAAAAATACTTGTCTCTATTCGTTATTTATGTCATAAAAGTGTAATTAAGTACATGCTCTGTGTTTCCAAGGCTTATTAGAAAGGAATGTACTTGACTAATTGACATAAAATTGTACGGTTATCGCGAGTCTGCTTGGATAGTACAGTTTAACATTGTCTCACGTTTAAAGCATTGTACTGGAATTTCTCAGGGAATGTGGGAAATGTACTGGAAATTTAAATACCACTTTTGCTGAACATCCTGCTCCCTCGTCACTTGCCCACATGCTCCGCTCTAGAATTCTTCATCTTTGCTGGCGGCCTCGTCCCGCACTGCCCGAGCCTCGGTGCACAGCATTCACCTTATCACATTATAAGGCCATGCAATTTTATTTTACAATTTGAGGAGTTCAAAATTGCCACTTTCACTCTATGCGATGGCTCATTATATGCAGAAAAATACGGTAAACTATTCTCCGTTCACTCTAAGGCAGTGTCTCAATTCACCCAAAGAGTGCTCTTTCGTGCTCTCGCTCCCACAATTACGTCACAACTACGTCAGAGAGAGCACTCTCTGCCTGTCTCAATTGGTCACCGAGAGTACGAAAGAGAGAGAGCACGAAGTTGTATACTCGCTCTCGCTCTCTCGTGCTCTCTGGCGTACGCCATCTTGATTTCAACTATGGTTTGAGGTTACTGAAGAAACGTGCAACATATATTCCACATATGTTATTATTTGTACATAAATAATTATTTACAATGAAAGTTACCTATCGCGAGTAATTCGGTAAACATTTTGGGCCGTAATATGCCTTTAAATAGACAAAAATTTTTGTCATCGCCTATTAACATCTATTCCCGCTGGAAATACAGCGCCGGTAAGTTAAAAAATTATTATTTGAATAGTTTACAAGTGTATTTAGTATGTCTATAACTTGTATTAACATAATTTACGAACTTGTAACCTTTGCATCGTTTGTTTACAAATACGAGAGAGCATCGTCCCAATTGTAGAGAGTGAGAACACCAGAGAGCAAACAAGAGCTCTCTCTTGTTGTGCGAAAGAGCACTCTCTCGACAGAGTACTCTTTGAATTGAGACACGGCCTTAGAGTGAACGGAGAATACAGAAAATAACCTAAATTTAGGATGCCGAGACAAAATTCTCGATATTTTGCGTATTCAACTTGAAATCATTTTACGTATTTCACATTTGGACATCAATTTCAGTGGTATTTCATTTTATCGCGATTCACCATGTAAAATATTGTGCAAAATTAGCTAAAAATGTCTTAGATTGTCACAATTAAGAAATAAAAGAAAATTAACATACTCTATATTTGGCAAAATGGGCCCGCACCACTCTGAGGGCAGCCACATCATCCAAAACTTACTATGACATACCACGCCATCAGCCAACGACAACCTGCCGCGCCTCTAAATACCTTCAAACTGCCACAAAAATAAGAAAACTTGAATAGAGTAAACAGTACAGAAAATTCGTCAAAATTTTAAAAAACAAAAAAAAAACTTTAAATTTTGAGAACTTTAAAATGAAACCAGGATCGTAATTCTACGTCAAACTTGACGGTATCATTAAATCAGCTGTTGCAAAGTTAGATGTGTTAATTAAGTCATCAACCCAAAAGCATACAATATGACAGCATTACAATTTTACAATTGACACAAACTAAAATCGCAGGTACGTGACAAGAAGAAGAGGAAGAAGGACACTCACATACTTAAATAAATCAAATTTAAGCTTGCCACGTAGCTCTAAAATGTTATTATCACTTATAGTTTTAATTACAGTACATTATAAGGTCCAATTATCTTGAAGAAACAGTCATCACATGAATTACGACCACGCAGGGTCAATTCTCCACAATATTCACCTTTACCCATTAAATTCGAATTGGACAAAAAGAAAACACAGAAACCAAAACCCACAAACAAAAAAAATTAAATTCTTTTAATTCAATTATAACAGAACTAAACTGATGTCCATTAGTGTGGGGTAAGTTTAGCAGGGTAGCCGGGCAACGGCAAACTTAGCATTATCCAGAACACTTTAATAATCTTTTCTGGGTTGTGCACAGGGAAAAAAACCATTGATGATGGGCTTGGCATTGCCTTGGCACATTCACACCCATTTCTCTAGGTCTTCAAAAAGAAAAAAAAAAGGATATGCTGGTGAGATTGGGCACTTCACAGCATAGTCAACTGTTAACTAGGTGCCAGAGTTGGCAATACTGCGCTGGAAGCAGAAGAATCAGTTATGTGCAAGACAATATGGTGGTAAGTCATGTTGCGGTTCGCTAACGTCTATCGGTATAATTTTTGTGGCATGGTCGTTAATGATTAGTATTTTGTCATGTCATGCTTTGTAATGTTTATGGATAAACACCTTGTGAGGTATCGTAATGCTTGGGGTGAAGAGTAATACTGTACAATGTGTTTTTGCTATGTCTTATCATCATAGTTTTTCCTTCAAAAATTCCATGCACAAAGCTGTGGCCGGGCAGCTAGTATACCATATAGAAAAGCTAAGAATAAAAGCACATACATTTTATAGAACAGTGGTGTGATATCATTATGTACGATGTATAGAAGGCATGGCCAGGAAAATAGAACTCAACAACGTACATCACTAGTTGGCAGAGCGCAGTATATTCCTGCATCACATAGTTTCTCTTTCAAATTAGATTTCAAAACACCATCTCACGCATGGTTTTGTGTATCGGCACTGGTCACCAATCACCACCATCTAAGCTACAACTTTGTAGCTGTGGTAATGCATAGCAAGGAATGTGTCAAATGTACAACAGTCGTTTGTGAACAGGGAGAATACAGTGCTGTGAGCTTGTGAAGGAGCAGTGAATTATTAATGTTTTGTTATGAAGCTGCTAATGATTAGTTTAAAATTCTCTTTGCATTTATAAATCTAAATATTTTGTGTTAGATTGTTTTTAATATTTGCATAGAAAATATGTGTAGGTAATAATTTCTGTTTTGGAATTCTGAATCTGGCTAGACCAACCCTCCAGGTTTAGATTTGGGATAGGAATTCAATAACGCAACTGAAATTCCAGTGACTAAATAGAAATTAGGAGACTTTACTGGGGTTTCTGACCAAACTGAAGCTTATTCCTTAGAGATAGAACAAATACTAGATGATTGTGCTGATGATTCAATTGCATCTACTACACAGACTGTTTGTGAAACAGCAGAACATTGAGATAATGTTTGTGAATAAGAATTTCAGAGCTAATTCATAATGTGAAGAAAATTTACGAATTACGGACTGAAATGGCAGAGCAAGCCAACATTTTTTTTATTGGAGAACCAAAACTTCCTAAAGACAGGCGAAACCTGAAGCGATATGACTATTACGCATCCACTAGTGCTCTTCATCTGTTTGCATCAGCAAAAACATGTTACAAGTTTCATTTTTTTAAACATTAGATCTACAATGCATCCCTGCTAAGAAGTTTTTCAGGGGAGTGGCAGAAAAAAACTTCTTACAGGGGGAAACTTCTTACAGGGGAAATACAAAACCATTCATCAGGATCGAAAATTTTGTTCAGAATCGTGTTTGGTAGCTCCCAGTACCTAACCATCAATGGCAGTCATGTTTTAATATTCAGAATAATGTATGTTAAGAAAGAAAATAAGCCTAAAAAATATATATAAATAATGTTAATATAAAACTCAAAAGGATAATTTTTATAAAGACGAAACAATATTATACCCCATCATGTTGTTGAATGTTTTTCTGCAAACCACCATATTATTTTTTTTTCACTAAACCTCATACTGTTAAATGTATTACATTCAGTCTTACCACTGCAATATTAGTTTTAAAGAAATTAGTCTACTTCCTCTTAAAATAGTCATGAAGGGTGGTCTGCTTCAAGCACTTCTCAGACTGAGCCATGATGTAACTTTCTAGACTCCACAAGTTCTTCCATAGATCGCTGGGCACATTTTCTGTTGATTCAATATAATATTTCAAATGTTCAATGTACCCTAGGGCTTGTGTGTGTTGGTGGTTTCTAGGGAACATCCTCTTCTTCCCCTTCTTCTTTTATCTTCTTTTATCTTCTTCTTTTATCTTCTTCTTCTTCTCCATCTTCCTTTCCTTGGTCCTGACGTTCCTCTCCTTGCACCTCATGTTCTTTGTACAAATCACAGATTCACTGTAGCTCACACAGAAGCAAGGAACCGTCAGATGTTACATACTCCTTAAATTTGTTGGTAAAGTTGAGCTTCTGTTGCAAAAGTGTCCAAGCTTCAGCACACACAGAGCTGCTTTTTGCTGATTCATCAGTGTCATCCACAGAATCACCAAACCCTGCTTTTTGGAAGCAATTTGCTATGGTGCTTGCCTTAATTGCCTCCCATGATGCAGAAATAAAATGCATTGCTTCAAGAACACATTTTTTTTTTTTTTTTTTTTTTTTTTTAAATATATTCTTCATCCTGGTTATTACTATTCCAGAATAACCTTGTGTGTATTTTAGAAATTTGGCGGGACCAAGGAAAATAAATAATATTTACAGGACTGGCACACTTTTTGGCGAACTTCTTGCAGGGGAAATGAGTGAAAGCGACTGTTAAATTTCAACTTTATAAATGGGTTGTAATTGCTTGTAAGTATATGGTAATGTTCAAGGGACTGCAAAATGTGAACTTCTTAGGCAGGAAAACTTCTTAGAGGGGAACTTCTTAGGTGGGATGCACTGTACTTGTAGGTGAGTTTTAGAAAAGATTTAGCCAGCCTTGCAATGTAAAATGTCAGATTGTGGAGTCATTTCTACTGTCAACTACTGCTGAATTGTCTCCGAGATGTAAGTTGGGTGTGCTTCCTAAGTTTGTTCCATCAGTCGATTCAGTGAACGATATTGTAGTAGCTTTCAAAACATTGCATCCAGATACTGGATGTCCTTTTTCAGAACTAGAAAAAATTCTAAATTCTTTGATGGTTACAATTTTATTCTGCAACTGCATAATGAATTTTCTCCATGTTATGAAACTTTAAAATCCTTTCCGTAGAAGCACAAAGTCGCAGTGATGATTAATCCACCTCTGCATCGTGAATGCTCATAAAGAAAGAACACAAGATTTTAACAGCCTAAGGATTCATAAACAATTAACGCCATTTGGTATTTTGTGCAATCAGTTGTGATGTATAAAAACATATTTTTCAAATGTGAACACTACCTGTCGTGGTTTTAAAAAGTATCGAGAATAGCACCGTATTTTAATTGGTTGTGATTGTGGGTTTATAAACTGTCATGTGCATAAAATTAAAGTTTAGGTTTTTTTTTCTTCATTTGGAACTACAGTATTTTTGTTTTAATGGGGCAGAGAACCTGTTTATAGGAGAGTTAGTTTTTTTTTTTTTTAAGATGCGGTCATCTTGTTTTCACGTAGGGCTATACGGGCCTTGGTGCACACATGCACCTAGGGTAGTTGTTATTTGACCGTATGAAGGTTTACCAAATTAATAGAGTTTGAAACTGCTACTGTTTAAGGACTTTTAAAACTACATAAAGATCCTGCTGTTATTTCCAGTTTTTTAACGCCTCTTGCAGACGGAAGTGAGTGCTGTCTGAGCTCTACCAGTAAACCCCCGTCCCTGTCCTTCTCCTTTGTTTTTGTAGTTATGTGTTGAGCTACGACCTTTAATTCATAGCTGTGTAGTTTTACTTCAGTGAGGAAGTACATAATGGGTTTTTAAATAAATGTAGCCTGTCACAGGTCACTTGGCAGAATCCCCTCTACCATTTTTTTGTTGATAAGTGGAGGCTTTATAGTGGCTTTATTTAGTAGACAGGGGTTGTTTTTAGTTTGTGATGTCAGAGTCGGTCAGGGTTTGTTAAGTTGATGACCTCTCTAGCTAAAGAATGTGGTTAGTTTAGGATTGTTTGTTTAGTTAGTTTTGGTTGTTTGTTTACCATTACAACTCTGCACACATTACATAGATAAGAGAATTATTTATTTACAGTGGAGGTGTGGCATTGTTTTGGCCACGTCTTCAGAGAAATGGCCCAACCACCATTATTAAAGTTACAGTAGTTATAAAGTATTTATTGAGCTACAGCACATATTTATGTATTGTAACTGTTTTCGGTTTTTTATTATTTTACTTCAAAAAGAAAACCTTGGTTGAATGTAACATAATTATGTTTTACTGTCAAATGTAAATTTGTAAATTTAATAATATAGTGCACCGTGTGAAATAAAAATTTACGTAGGTATCGGTTAAATTGGAGCTGTGAAAGCTCAGTTTTACCAAAAACACATTATTTATTGTTCAGAGTATTATTTTTGCATGCTTGAATGTTTATTTTCAATTATATTCCATTGAGTGAAATAAAATTGGTTTTCTGTATTGAATATAGATAATATTCAATAAAATATAAAATACTAAAGCATTATGTTATTGTCAAATGAAGTTTTTGTATGAGAATATTATAAATTGTAGTCCACTGTGTGAGAAAGGATTTCTCTGTTGTAGGTATGTATTTTTTTCTGTATATGATTTCATCTAAATTCAATGTATATTATTCACAAATATTTTGTCTTCCTCCCCCACCCCCCCAACTACTCCTAACTTTCTAACACGCCTGGAGCAACTGTGAGAGCTGACAACTATGCACAATGCCCTACAAACATGTTGTAAAAATATACTAGCCATTGTTTTATCCTGAAACCTTTATCAAACTACAGTATCACTGTTTGATCAGTAATTCAGCTCCTGTTTCCTTTCCCCCCTTTGCTGTCAATAACTTCCTTTGCCCAGCATTCACTTTCCATGATTCTGATGATGCCTTGTGTCTCCCCCTTCCATCATAGTTTTACACACAGGTTCACAAATAGCACATGTTTTTTAACCTGACAGTAAAAGACTTGCACAGTTGACAGAAAACATTAAATTTTTTTCTTACATCCTTATAATCTCTTTAGCTACAGAATTGAAGTAAATGTGAATCGGTGTAGCAAATAACTGATCCATTACCACATTTACTAGCATAATGTCGGCTATCGCATTATGTCCGCACCCATGTCTTGAGATGCTGAAGTGTTTTTCGAATCTCCGTTCCCGCTTTGAATATACTATCAACGTAAAATTTGCACAGTTCATCTTTTTGCTTTTTTATGTCATAAACTCCTACACCATAAAATTTGCACATCGACTTGATGGAACTTCCGGCATTCAGTTTTTTTAACATGTCTATCTTCTCTTGAATGGTCATAATTTTTCTTTGCCATTTAGCTGTATATCAAGAAGGTGGCCTTTTTCGTTTACTCAATATAGTGAAACAATAAAACTACTTACAACATTAAACACGTTTGTGGTAATTTACGTCCAATGTGAACACCAACTGCTCATCTACGCAATATGCGGGAAGGAAGCTATTAACTTACCACCGACAGACATGCGCGCGTAAGCATGTACAGTCTGGCACGAGCAAAAACAGTCTCCTTCAAATGCGGGAATGTTTTTGGGGTTGTTTTGTAATTTTTTTTTATATTGGAAATATTAGTTCCTGATATTGGGAGTTCCATTTATGGGAATTACAATTGAAGGGTTCTCTACTGCATTTACCTGTCCTTCCATCCACACTTTCCAACAACACAGTACGCCCCCCAGTCCATCTTGACCTTTGAGACCTTCCAACTTTACTTTTCCAAAGTGCCACACTAGAACTACCTATTGCTCAACTTCCCTCATTACTCCTGGCTCACCATATTCTGTTTTAAATGTCAATTTAAAGGCTCTCTACATCTTCCAATTGCTGTTTATGCTGCATTCACTAAATGTAAGAATTTGTTGCTCACCAATTCCTTTAACATTCACAAAATTTCCATTAAACTCAGTTCCTTAACCTTAACTTCTGTTACTTCTGCTTCAGCTTTATCCTCGTACCCTTCTTAAACACCTCCTGTACCTTTAAGCCTACTACTGCACCCAATTCACCCTCTTCACCTTGTTGAGTACTTCTACCTTTTCACCTTCAAAAACATTCTGGGTTTTCTCCTTAAATCTCTCTGCCGTTTCATGCAGTTGCTCAATTGCCCTATTAGGTGTGGACATTTCTGATCCTACCCTTATTACAGTACAATACTTGGTTTTCCACGCTATCCTCTTAGGGTTCCAACCTGTTTCCTTAATTAACTTTACTGCTGATCCACCCTTTCTACCTCACTACCCAAGTTAATTTCACAATTGGTTTTGAACACCTCCCCAGAAAACTCCTCTCTTACCTTTTATACCTGAACCCACATCTCCTCCTTTACTTCAACAAACTGTTTGCCAAGTCTGTTAAGTCGTTGACTAAACTGTTCATGTTCATCCGTTTTTTAATAAAAATTTGGTTGTTGACATTGGTAAACTGTCAATTCATGGTGTGGATTAGATACACATCTTTGAATAAATGTCTTGGTCATCCATAGTGCCACTTGTGTTTTAAGTATCGCAGATAAAGTCCTAAATCTACAAATGTGTTTTCCAATTACGTACTAATTTGTGTTGGCGCACTTAGGAGAGCATCCTTTTCCCTAGTAGTCTACTCTCATCGTGGTTTTTTAACTGGTACTCCTTCACTCACATATAATTCAGATAGAAATCTTGCCTTCTCCGACTCACTTTCTTTTTTTTTACATGGCCATATTGAACCAATCACACGCACATACTTTTCATTCCTTGACTTTTAGTATGAATCACAGTGACCACATTATTTTTACAATTCCTTAAATCAAAATAATGATATTACTGCAAGTGAGTTCCCATTTGATCTGACGATTTGAAATATCTAACCTGAATTTAACAAAGCCAAACTTGAAAACTATTTACCTTCATTGTTACTGGTAATCATAAAGGGTGTAATACCTTAGGCCTACATGAATGTGAGGTCATAATGTAAAAATAGAAAAATATATAACTTGTATTTTATACTTTTGGAGGTCACAGGATAAAAAATCTTTTAACACACAATGTTGGATTCCACACATGAGTGCAGAAAAATAAATCCCAGAAACACAGCTGCACAAATCTTAACTTGTATAAACAAAATACATACAGTACAAACAGGAAGCCTGTGTTACTATCACCTTCAAATGTTTTTTGGCTTTCTCCTTAAACATCATATAACAAGAAAAACAACTGGGAAATAGCACGTGCTCAGAACATCACACACAGACACACAGTTCAAAGCAAGTTGTGGTGGGTTACACAATTCAAACATCGTAAAAACTTTTAAACCTGCCGTAGGTCATTGGTTTGCTAGAAGTTGCCTAGAGACTACTGCGACAAGATGAAATAGTTTCATATACATACATATAAAATGGTTTTTTTGTGAGGATGAGGAATGAGAATGGTTGCTTGCTATCACAAATCGGCAACGCTAATCAGACACCGGTGTATTTTGACATGCTGCAGAATACTACTACTGTATTAGCAAGAGGGGAGAGCATAGCGTTACAGTTCGCGCACAACAGGGAGTAAGAAGCTGTAGTGCACCGTAATGTTGGCTGTCACTGCCGGCGGGTGGAAACTCTTTCCTTGTTTTATTTTTACGTGGAAAATCACACCAAAGTGCTAAAAGTTTTGTTCAGGTGTTAATTTTTGCATTCAAGAAAAGGGATGGATGGACTGCACTTGTGAGGGACTTTGTGAAAAGACTTGTGCGGGACCGGCAATTAGGCACCTTATTAAAAAAAGACCTTCTTGGTGCGAGACAGCTTCAGAGTTCATCTAGTTGACTATGTATAAGGCGGTTTGCAAGAATCTGGGATCACACACACGCACGAACACACGAACGCACGCACGCTCCCACGCATGCACGCACACACACACTCACTCACACACACACACTCATATATATAATACTGACTGACATATCAAACTGCAGCCCAAACCACTGAACCTAGAATTGTACAATTTTTTGTGGGGATTCTCCTCAGGTCATAAGCGAGCACTTAGAAAGGATTTTTCGGAATTCAACCTCTAAGGGGGTGAAAAGTGGAGAAATGTGTTTCCGTAGAAACGTTGATGGAGCTCGAACCCGACGGCCTATCATCGTGATTTTTACTTTAATAGGATACACAAAAAATGCATATTAGCCAATTTAAAGATTTTTTGAAATTCAACATTTAAGTGGGCGAAAAGACCTTAAATGTGTTTCCAATTAACTGTTGATATCTATTGAATCTTTTGGGATATAGAGTTGGTATTCACTTCAAAATGTCGCTCACGTAAATACCCAAAAAGTAGTTATAAGATTTTTTAAAATTTGACCCCCAAGCAGTAAAAAGGGGTAAATGTGTTTTTAATGAATTGTCTGCCATCACTGAAACACGACTATCATCGTGATTTTTACTTCAATAGGTTATGTATACAAATGTCTAGGACAAGAGTCCAACAGTTTTCGAAATTCTTTAATTAAGAGGGTGAAAAGATGTGAAATGTGCTTTCAATTATTCCTCCATATCTTATCAAACCAGTTGAGATATCGAAGTGCTCTTTGCTTTAGATTGATACTTTTGTAAATATACTAAATACTGTTAAAATATATTTTCCAAATTCGGTCCCAAATCATCCAATGATTTTTATATACTGTAGCAACATGATTTTTGTTTAAGATTGATGTTTAATCAAATACCTGAAAAGTAATTTTAGGAATTCTCAGAATTCCCCACCTAAGGAGGTGAAAAGTGACGAAATGTGTTCTTAGTTAATCGTCGATATATCTTGAACCCAACGGACTATTGTCATGTTTTTCACGTCCAAGCGACACCAGTTAAGTAATCTAAAATGTGATACAAGGGTATTTCGAAATTCCCTTACTGTACGAAAATAGATTTGAGAATTAAAGATGTTCGTACGAATATTTTATTCACAAAAATATGAACATAAAAGGCGCATAAAACAGAAAACAATGTGTGTCCAAAGTCCAATTAAACAACCAACAGAAAAAATGCAAATCAGTACATCTAACTTGACCTTAACTCCACAAAACCAAAAATTACTATGGAAGCACTTATCTAAATTACATGCCTATGTAAATTTCTATTACAGTACATAGACATATGAATGATCCATTATAAAAACAATCTTTGGTACAAATATGCTATGCTTTCAATGTTGACAAATTCACATTGAAAGTAATAAAGCACTTTATAACATCAAGTTGCTTCTTTTTATACTGCACGCACACCGCAGAGATGTTACTATGATCTCATCTAAAACAGAAGAAAAAAAAATGACACTTGGAAATGCAAAAGTCTTAAATTAAGCACACGTCTTATTGAGAATGTAATGAGGCATACCTTCTTCCTACACCCAGAAAACATACAATTTTTCTTAACTTTTAACTGTGTTAGAATATGCTTTCTTTTTTCCAATAATGGTATATTTTTGTGCCTAATATACTTTATGGTAGCAGACAATTGTAAGCTTGTTTGTGTTATACAGTATGGAATTGTAATAAATCTTCATTTATGTTAATGCTTAACATTATTAGCGACACTAGTACCATTGACAAAACGGTGCTATGACGGCCTTGTCAAAAAAGAAACCGTATTTACTTGCATAATGGCCGCACCATTATTTTGAAAGGCTTAAAGCAGTACAACTTTAAAACCCCCGAATAATGGCCGCACCCCATCTTTTTCAACAGGGAACACAATACATTAAAACTCTGTGAAGACGTTTACCAAGGGACCAGGTTTTGCTGTTGCTTTCGGCGAGAATACGTCTTAGCCAGAATGGCAAAAATGTGATCTGCAAAATGTGACCGTTGCAAACGTCCATCGATCGGAAGCGCGGTGCGCTGGCACGCACAACTAGATCCTCCATACTTCGTGCCTATAAGACGTGGCAACAGAACCAAGCATCTAGGTACCAGTCTGCACAGTGCGCAAACCTAGATCCTCTGTGTGCCTACAAAATTACAAGATTTGGTGGCTGAACCGAGCATCTAGGTACCAGACGTAGGCCTAGATCCTCCAGAACGCCTACATGACCTACCTCCAGACACTATGAGTCACATTCACTGGTTGATGCGCTGTTGACACGATGAGTCACGCTCGCTGGTTGATGATGCGCTGTTGATAACGTAACGGCATCTGGAGAGTTGTGATGTTTTAAGCGTGAATCAGATTTGTTTATAAACTACTTACACTGGAAATAATAGCATGCATGTAATGGACCGTAAAATGTAAACGTCTTATTCGGGATAATTTTAAACGATTTTCATTGTGTAACGCACATGAATGGATTAACAAGATTTTATAGTCTCTTAATTTTTCCTGTTTACTATGCACCCCCGAAATAATTTTCTTTATTTTTGGAGAAATTGTCATGCTATGGATGAGTAAATATAGAAAAAAAGTGTACATTTGTTATAATCTACACCAAAAAAATTTAGAAAGTAATTTTTTGAAAATCCCTCATAATGATCGCACCCCACTTTTTGGGATTTAAAATTAGGTCAAAAATATTCGGCGATTATGCGAGTTAATACGGTAGTATACAGCCACAAACTGTGAAATTGCATGCTTGGCTGAAAATATGACACATGTTTAATAAAAACCTGTAGGCCTACTATTTGCTTGACGTAGTTTCCCAAAAGCAGTGTTTTTTTTTTAACTACCTCCTACAGTTGAAAACGATTTGATGTAAATGTAAAATAATAGTAAATAAAATAAGGTTACAAGAACTAACGTTTCTTAGGCCACATTCCATTTGCTGCTGAAATGACTGACCAGTGAAAGGTCAAATGGAACATCATCAGTGCTAGTGATCTCGGTAACTAAACTAAAATGAAAAATTTATCAGTAAGGTGGCCAGTAGAAGTAATGGCATCTGCATTTGAACATAATAAAAATAATTCATTAAACACTACAAAAATTCTTTCATTAAAACAATAACCATTTTCGAATTTGTAATAAACTTTCTTTCATAACTCCCTTTGTTTGAAGAAAAATTAAGCATAGGAAGGAAAAAAATTACTGTATGGGACAACAAACCATATTTAAAACATTTGCAGTTTCTTCCAGTTATACGACTTACAGTGTTTATAATTTGCTGTTAACACTATCTAAATTGGCTGTTTATTGCTGCAGTTTCTGTTTGTAATTAATTATTATTTACAGGAAATCCTTGTTTTTTCAGCCATCATCTAAGCAGGTCAGAACCACTATTATTCTGTGTGACAGTATTTTGTGTGAAAATTATGTTAAAATTTTCACCCCCTAACATCAACATTACAGTTTAATGGTTAGATTCGTCATATAATTCTGCCATGTTTATGTCATCTGCTACTGCAGAGACTGCCTGACTTCCTGCGCACCAGTAGATTGAGCACAAAATGATGCACTGTTTAGCCTCAGATCCAGATGCCATTTCAGTTACTGGCCAGTCACTTCAGCATCTAAGGGAATGCTCGTCAGCAGAACATGTAACACAGCTGTAATTTCACCTACCTCCAGTTCCTGTCACAAAGACTGAAACAACAAATCAGGTGGAAGTCGCACACCATCATCTTCATGTGCCAAGGACCAATATCGAGAACGTGCCCAGTGAGCAGCCATCTTGGGCTGCCGTTCACGAGTGAATAACCCTTTCACACAGCTGCCTGGCCGGAATGTCTCTGGTTAAAAACAGCAGCTATTCAGTAAGTAAATTTTCCCTAGTTCCTCATTATTTTATGTACAGCTACGTATTAACGTTGCATGTACTGTTAAAGAGTGCATTTGAGTTTAAATTGGTGTAAAACATAAACAACTACAGGCTGTCTTTGCAGCATCTAAGAAAATTAATATCCATTTATTACTTACATATGTATAAGTAGAAAAATGTTCACTACAGTATACAATAATTTATAATGCTCACAATTAAAAAAATAATAAAATAATAACAGCAAATAACTGATCATACAAAAATAAAATATTTAAACAAAAAATACATAATCACTGTTTGCTATAATCAGACCTATCAAAACCAACAATTTTTTATTTAATTAAATTGAACGCAAAGCCTTAAAATATTCGTAAAGCTGAATTTTAATGTTTGATTAAAAAATTACTAAATAATTAAAATATAGGTAAATAAAAGGTTGAGGTACTCACTGAACACACGCATGTGTAACTATCAGAAAGTACCAGCCTGTGAGTACCTCAACCTTCTGTCTATTTATTTAATTGATTAACCTAGCAGTCAGAGTCTTCTTCACACAAATTACTAAACATTTAGACAGGCTTAGTCACAAATTTATTCTTAAAACACAGTTATTAAAGACGAAGTGTGTTAATTTTGTGAGGCTTATGAAAAAGTAAAAAAATGTGTGTTCAATTTTTTAATGAAGTGAATTACTATGTATAGTAAGTAATGTTAGCCCTGAAAATCTCTACATACGTACAAAGTGAAGTTTTCCACTCGCTTGTGCGCTCACTCATTACCGCACAGTTGTAACCGCTGGACTGAGGCTGGCCTCCTCTCAAGTGGTATGAATTTTTTGAAAATTTTGGAGGTGAAAAGGGATTTACGTAATATGGTTTCAATGAAACCTTGATAGCGCTTAATTAAACTCATTGTGATATCAAGATGAGTTTTCTTTCGGAACGAAGTTTACAAAAATGCATATTACTTTTTCTTTTTTTTATTTCTTGAAGTTCGAAAATTAAGGGGGGTGAACAGCAGTAAAATACTGTATATTTTCAATGACTCCTCAATAACTTAAATCCTTTGAGAGATTGAGATGATTTTTGTTTCAGAATGAAGCTTGCACATTTCCCTAAAAATGAGTTTCAGAATTTTAGAAATTCAACCTCTCAGAGCAACTAAAATGTAGTTTCAATTAATCCTCTCCTCTGTATCTCTTAAACCTATAGAGATATTGGGATGATTTTATAAAAAAAATACTGTAATGACGCTTTTGTCAATACCTAAAAAGCTATTTTATTATTTTTCAAAATTTGATAATTCAGGGGGTGGAAAGATGTAAGTGTTCCAGAAATTTCAAAATGCAGGTATGACCAAAGAGAAATCATTTAGAAGTTTTTACTTTCCACCGTCATATTGATACTTATACTCTTTGGGTATGGCTTATAGTACACTACAGACATTAAATTTCTTAAGAATTCTGACGAACTATCTTGGCGTAGTTGTTTCGAACACTGGCAGGAGGTATTAGGTTAGAATTCTGTGTAAGGAAAGGTGACAGGGAATTGCTGTGTTATGTACGTACAGATTAGTAACAGCTGGCAGAAGAGTTCATTTTCTATCTGAAGTGGCTTCCCCTTGCAAGGCAGGCACTCACTAGGGGTGAAAAAGGGGAAAATGTATTTCCTAGATATCCTCAGTACCTCATAAACCTGTTATGAGCTATTGTTATAGGTTTTCCTTCAAAATTCCATGTGGGCAAAGCTGCTGTCGAGCAGCAACTCAACTATCAAATGAAACAATGTAATTTCTTTAAATAAAAAAAAAACACCTAATGGGCAATAGCACACTAATTAGTGTCAAAACAATGAAAGGTCAAGTAGTTTTGGGTTTAATTCAAAGAAATGACATTTTTAAGTCGATTTTGAGGGCAGCATTAGTACCTCTATAATTCATGTCGCTGAAAAATTGAAGACTAATTTTGTCATTACCTTTTCATAAACTCAAATTAACACTCTTTGTCCTGAATCATCCTGTGTTTACACACCCACACATTCTCACACCCACATACACAGGCACAAACCTGTGCATGTGCACGCACACTTGTACGTACATATGTGTGTATGCATGTACACATCATATAGCCTATAGTACTCAAATACAGATGTAAGGTTGTAAGGTAATTTGCAGAAATTGACTATTACACGACTATATGACGAAGACTAAGTAGAAAATACTCTTTGGTTCAAATGCTTTACGTAAGTTTCCAAGAAAAATTGCTTGAAATTACTGACTGATATAGTAACAAATGTGTAATATTACCGTACAGTTTGAGTCACAATGAAAAATGTTGCTCTTTACATTAATAGCAATCACATAGCAAAGTCACATGCCGACTTGCTGTACGAGAGGTTCCAGGTTAAAATACTGTGTTGACCAATCTACTTTTTCCACACACTGCAATTTGAGGATATAAATTGCACTACACGAACAAGGACTTACATTACACGAGAGTATTTTCTACCGCGTTTTTACCATGAAATCAAGTATCAAGTGATTGTGCAGGCCCATCCATCTATTCAGAAATTGATAATTTAAATACTGGGCTACTATGAAACTAAAGTGGGTGGAAGCACCACTGTGCATAAACCACATTCTTTGGATGGTGTCCAGAGGTCAGTGGCTGGAAGGAGCTAGCTGAAAGTAGCGCGCTCCTTGTAGCAAGCTCTTCTTTTTTTTTTTTTTTTTTCATGTGGAGCTCAGCTCTTTTTTTATTTAGCTACCAAGGGAGCTTTGCTCCTTAATTTGTAGTGTCAGCTCATATTTATACACTGGTAATCTCGAGCAAGCGCTGTGTAAATGTTACTCGTAGGCGCAGCCTTTATCTTTCTAACGGTCTGTCCAGCTGTGTTGCCACACTTCCCTCCTGCATGTGGCCTTGAGGTTAAGTTGGTATGGTAGGGGGAGGATAGTAAAATATTATCACTGACAGCTGCCGAAAGAGACAGAGAGAAAGGGAGAGAGAGTGTACACATACTTGTACAATATTCCCATCTGCAAGTCAAGGAATACATGTCCTCGCAATACAGCACAACACACATTTGATGTATTCACAACACTGTGTCATCGCTCGTTTCACAGATGACAATTAACACAAACATAACCAGGCATGACAACACTCCAAAGTTTATTTGACATGAGCACAGCTTTAGCTGGAATGGAGAACAAAAAATAATTTTCTCCATTCAACTCATAAGTTACTTGTCAGTTACTGCACTCAATAATTTTGACTTTCACTGTCATCACACATGTCTTTAACACATCTGCATGTTGCCATCACCTGTCAAATGATTGCAGAGTTAATAAAAATTATGAATGTTTTTATATAATATTTTACCAAGCCTAGTATAAAATTCGAAAAACAAAATAAAGTGCAACACCTCATAGAGCAATGTTTGACACCATTAACATTTTGGGTGATTAAATTATGTATCATTTGTTACAACATAACATGTCATGCACTGACAACAATCTGTGTCGTGAGTCATAAATAATAATACAGTATACTAGTAAAGTTGAAATTGAATAGCACCTTGAGGAGTCAAGAAGTCTGCAAAGTTCCAAATCATCTCACCCAGCAGGAAACCTTTGGTACGAAGTTTGTCAAATGTCTTGAAATGCTCTATGAATGTAAGCACTTCATAATCTTCTGTCCACATTTGTGCTGGTAGCTGGAAAAAAAAAAAAAAAAAAAAAAAAAAAAGACATTGAAAAAGGTTTGATCAGCCGATGCCAACTGTTTTTATGCTTTATTTATCATTATTATATTACAATCAAGTGCCATTTTTACATGCCCCATTTCCGTATTAAAATGTTAAAAAAAAAAAAAAAAATTTTTTTTTCTAAATCCACTAAATAAACATATTTTAAAAATTCCTCAAAAAATTTAAAAACTGATGAATAATACAAACCTTTTACAGTTACAGTACTGAATTTTGATATTGAGCCATTACAAAAACTGGTGCCAATAATCTAGGAACTAGATAAAGTTTGTTCCAATTTGGAAGTTTAGCATTTGTGCTGATTAAAAGGTAAAAGATAACTTGCTAAACATTAATACATACTACAGTATTTCACAAGTTTTACCTGGAAAATATTAAAATTATACTCCCATGCTTAAGCTATCCGGAATGTCTGAAAATACAAAATTAGCAATATATACAAAGTTTTGAAAGCACGTCAATTAAGTGGGAAGATGAAGGAAAACACCTCTTGGGTTGCTATTGACACCCTGAATTTTTTTTTCTGTTATTATAAGTCATTGGTAAGCTGCAGTGCCTTATTATTTATGTAAATGTCAGCAGTATGCAAACAAAATTCAGTTTTTTATAAATTTGTTACGTGGGACTTAGCAATCAACCTGCTTAGAGTAAAAGCAGTATATAGAACAGTCTATTATGAATATTTTTGTAAATGTTAGACCTCTCGCCTTTCACAAATGCGATTCAGGTTCGATTCTCTGTGGGATCAATCCCTGGATTTTCGCATGTAGGAATCATGCTGCACGATGTCGTTGGTAGGCGAGTTTTCTTGGGGATCTCCTATTTCCTTCGCCCCTTCTTTCCAGTCCTGCTCCATACCTACATCACTTCATGTGCTTCAATGTATAGGCCATTCGGAATAAAGTGAGCACTAAAGATTTAACCTTTGAAAAAAAATCACTAGCCGTTACTGCATATACATCACCACTAACAAGAGTTACTTTACTGCTTGTATGGTTGGTAGCGATTTATTGTACGTAGTTCCGTGTATTTTCCTATTTGAATACAACATTAGTGAAAGAACATATGACGAACTCGACC
>PNEQ01020496.1:6462-19765 GCA_003012365.1 Medauroidea extradentata | reverse complement strand
TAAAGTCAAGCGTATTTATCTCGGTTAACACTTTACGTATTCAGGTGGTATTTTTGAATAGTAAGAAGTAAAGTCAAGCGTATTTATCTCGGTTAACACTTTACGTATTCAGGTGGTATTTTTGAATAGTAAGAAGTAAAGTCAAGCGTATTTATCTCGGTTAACACTTTACGTATTCAGGTGGTATTTTTGAATAGTATGAAGTAAAGTCAAGCGTATTTATCTCGGTTAACACTTTACGTATTCAGGTGGTATTTTTTAATAGTAAGAAGTAAAGTCAAGCGTATTTATCTCGGTTAACACTTTACGTATTCAGGTGGTATTTTTGAATAGTAAGAAGTAAAGTCAAGTGTATTTATCTCGGTTAACACTTTACGTATTCAGGTGGTATTTTCGGAGTTATAGCAGTCTAAAAATGCCGTTTTTTAGCCATTTTGAGAGGCCCGGAAATCATGTTTCTAACAAGCCCACTGGATTAAAAATGACTACAAACATAGTTTTAAGTATTTGTTATTATCGTAGTAAAACATAAAATTAATAAGTTAAGCTTTTCCGCGTAGAAAAGAATATTCGTGTCCATGAAATAGGCGGAGTCCCCACAGCGTAAATATTGGTGTGAGTATAAATAAGAAACAGGCGTAGTCACTGTTAGTAGCATGGACAGAGACATCAGATGGCTTTTCGCGTGGGCAGTTATTGCTACATATCCTGCTGCAGAGATAGCTCAACTAGCAGCTTGGACTTTCTAACACTTGATGACTGAGCTACTAATCTGGTGTATAAATAGGTCTTTCATTTAAAGTAAATATTATCTGCTATGAGTAATACAAGAAAACAAAGACGCGGGCGGATAGTGAGTCTATGTTGTGATGGATTTATCACAGAATGATTAATGTAAAATGTATGTATAAATATCTTCACATTGTTGTGCTTTTATCTTGGTCTGTTTATATAATAATTTGATCCATACAATGGAGGATGTATGATAATATTTGAAGTCTTTGGATTATACAGTGAGAATGTACAGATGTTTTAACAATATAACAAATATTAAAACTGCAAGTAATTACTGTGACAATTTTGAATAAGGTAAAGGTATTTTTCAGATTTACTGTACACCTTAATACGATGGGAATGTCGTCATGTATGCTGGCCCAGAAGCCCAGCGAAAAGAAAATAGGCTTTTCCTTTAGACATTGTATTTTGTCTGTACGTTTGTTGCTTTTCATTGTTAAATCCTTTTGGGAATATCTCCATTAGTAATTAGACATTCCAATAACATTTCTCTGTTCTTGGGGGTATTTTTTACCAAATTTATATTGTTTTCTTTTTTTTTTTTTTTTTTCGATTTGAAAGTTCTGGATGAACAGGCTTACCACTACAAAAATTTCTGAAATAGTGATTTTGAGTAGGAAAATAATTTGTTTAATGTTCGCAGAGAGATTTGTCCAAATTTTAAATTTGTAATCACTGATTATTTCCTACCCTTCAATTATATAAATTACCGGCTGACTGACTGACTGAACGGCATATCAAGCCACTGCCCAAAACGGTGGACCTACAAACACGAAATGTTTGGTGGTAGGCACGCGATTTAAAGTGATTTTTAGAAATTAGACGTCGTAGGGAATGCGAAAAAGTTAAATGTGTTTTATTATCTGTATATTTTTGGATTTTTTTTTTAAATAGTGAATTCAAATTTCAGAAATTTCATTTAAATAAAAAAGCATTTCATTATTTCTGTTTATGTCAACTGGGACTGTTATTCACAGTGATTTTTTTTTTCAGTTTGGTATGTCAGTTGGTTTTAGTGTCGAACATAGAACCGTAACATGCAAAATTTGACATTTACGAGCCATTACGCAAAAACTATGAGAGATAAGAAAAATTTCTTTAGAGCAAAATTAAGTCACAATTTATATTTAAGATAAGGAAGAATGTCTTATGGAAATATAAAAATAAAATTACAACGATGCACAGTGGGGTAAACAACCGAAAAGCTGGTGAAAAGCATTTAAGGGGTTTAGAATTGATTTAAGAATTGTTGAATACTAAAAACAATTAATACGGCGAATTTCAAAGAATATCTGTAAATAATAACAAAAACGTCATGGTGAAACACCCACACAATATTCTCATACCTGAAACACATAAATTTCATTCACAAGTGTGTTGCAAAACCAATTCGGACCGAGCAAACAAGCATTTTTATACAAAATGCATTAAATAAGTAAATAATATACGTAATATCAGGATAATAAACATTCAAAGTGTATTTTTTATATTTAACAGGGTAAAAATAAAGAAAAAAATGTATAACCAAAGTGGTCTCCAAAATATTATGATAAAATTATGACACACATTTGTCGGTTAGCAAAAAAATATGGCAATAATTACAGAAACACCACAACGAAACACAGAACAATTTCGATCATTAGACATTAATTACTTGTTGTTGCTGAAGTGTGCTGAAACACAGAAAAAAAAAACGAAAAATGTTTTAATATACAAGGCGAATTAGTAAAACAAATAATATATATAATACGTACCAGAATGCCAAACATCAATAAAGTAACATATTATATGTGTATTTCCTAATAAGAATCAAGGCCGATGTTCTTAGTATAGTCAGTTTCTTCTTATTCTTCTTATATTATTAGAAACACAAGAAATCACGAGATATCTAAGGAACTTTTTTTTTTTTTTTCAGAATCTCATCACATTCGGTACACGTACAGTATTTTGTAAGTTCGTTTGACCTTTATTTAATGTGCCACTTGGTCACAATTTCAAAGGAGTATACCTTGGTCCAGAAAATTTCCATACCGACTAGTAAACATCACAATCACAAGAAATTTAGCAGATAGGCAATGAGCTAAACCCAGAAGAACATTTCACCATAACATATTAAAATTTCTTTCATGTTATGATTATTTCATCAATAATATACGTGATACCATTTGTTGAAGACTTGAACGAATGTTAAAACTAAAAAAAAATATTCAGGTAGTTTTTTTTTACAATATTATTTCTTGCCCAAGAAATTTTTACATATCAACAAAACAAAAGTTCTTAACTTGTATCCATAGAACATGACATAGAAATTTTATTGCACCAATTATAATTTCACAGTCACTAAGAAATATTCACATATGCAAAAGATTATTAATAAAATCCTTCCTGCTATCAGTGCACTGCAAAGATTGCACGGGGCACATGAGGATGTAAAAAAACTAGTATACTATTCACTGATACACAAGCCATCTGCAATACTTTAGTCTTATCTGGGCATCAGCCCCAAAAACCTTTATCCATCCATTACAAATAATACAGACAAAGGCCATCAAGGTAGTCTATAACCTCCCCAGATACATGTCTAAAGTAGAAACCTACTCTCACAGTAATATACTCCCTATCAGAAGCTTGTATGAATATAATTTGTTATCACATATATACAAAAACTTAACTTTGAGAACTGGGTACTATAACACCAGGCATGTAAGTGATCAGAAACTGTTTACTGTTAGGACAGAATACGGTAAAAGGATGTCTACCTTTCATGGATACCAACTTTTTAACAAAATGCCGGATGAGATCAAACTTGTGCCTAATATTAAACTATTTGCAAAAAGACTGAAAGCAATACTGATTCAGAACATGACTTCTGTTGAAACCATAACTCCCTACTAGGAAATTATTGTACCTAAAGTTTTATCTGTACTTCTACTCGTATCCTGTTACCTAACTCTTAATAACTATTATGTACGAATGTATGTCTGTACATGCATGTGTGTAATTTTTTGTTGACTTGTAGATTACTGCTGCATCTTTATATGTAGATTTTGTTGCCAACCACTAATAGGCTGAATTTCTATTAATTATTTGCCTATGGTTTACTTCTTGTTTATAACACCATCAATAACTCTGTAGATAACATTTATGACATTAATCCTTTAATTAAGGCAAGTAACAGTTTGTAGTGTAACAAAGTTTGTTGACATTCCCATGTAGGTTTAATTCTTATGTAAAATCTTAACCGTCTGTAAATGTTCTGTATTTTGCTGTGTAATTCTGAACCTCTATATTAGCTTTCCACCTTTGGTTTAACTTGGATTTTACATTATTGAAAACTAGAGTGCTTTTCCCTTTGTCTTGTTTTTTTGCTTATTTATTATATATTTTTATGTGTACAATAATTATTGTGATGGAACAATGAGCTATGCAAAAATATGTTTGTCTGCCATATTAAAGTCATACTGGTTGTATAAAAATCCCCAACCAGAGCTATGCTCAAGGGTATCAATACTATATCCTAGTAACGTATTTCTGGGTAGTGTAATGTGAAAATAAATAAATATATAAATATTCTGACTAGACATCGCTTTAATTATTTAACATAGTACATAAACAAAATTTACTAGACCGATTTCTGAAAAAAATAAAATGACTAGACTGTCTCTCAGAAAAATGTTGAAGTTAGTTACAGTCATTTATAAATAACAATACCATGTCAAAATGACTAAACAACTCTCTCTCTCTCTCTTAACGAAATAAACGAAGTTCATAAACTCATCCAAATAGTTAGTTTTACATTTAAAGCAATCCCAATTGGGCAATAAGTGAATTTCATCAATAATTTATAGTTAAAACTGCAACCCTCTTTTCAAACATTTGATAGTTTATCTGTCAGTGTGTCTGACACCCTCCGAAGAGAGCCAAAATCGTCTCGATTCTGGCTCTGCGTGGGTTTATAAGTCTTAAGTTTCTTCTAGATCAATTCCTTCTGCACGCTTGAAAAGTTGAGGAAATCTCAACGTTTTTGCGATTGTACAATTCCAGTTTTAAACTAGCGCACGCGCATACCTTTAAACGTCCCTAATTCCATAATGTGTCATATATTCGTATCGGAAATAGCTGGTAGACAATCCCAGCTAAGTAGTGACGTTATCAATTCTTCTAATTCCGTACTCCTAGCAATATTGTCGGCCTGAGCAGCGCATCGTGTTGTTGCTCGTCAGGAGGGAACGTTGAACTCAACATCACTGCTATGCTAGAAGATATGAGCTCTCAGCCCACTATCTAGGTCACCATAGCCGATACCAGAACTACAAATGTAGGAATTCACCCATGTAAGAACGTTCAACTTTCTGCCCCAACTATTTCGTTGATTGCGAGGTAATGCTCATGGTACGGGCGTGTCATCGCAATTTTAAACTGGCATTACGGAAGGTGGGTGCAGATAACAAGTGAGATATCTTCAAAGGCGTCTCAGTATTTTGTTTTCGTTGGTATAATATTTTCAAAACAGCGAACATGTCATAAATTCTTCATCACAGTAGGCATCTAAAGCAGTTGATTTTTCTAAATTTTACCTAACCTTTGTACACATATAATTCATAGAAAGATCACCCGAATTTTGCGTTTTTTGTTCATGACAAATAATTATATTAAGAATATCGACCAGTTGGGCAAAGTGGGTCTGTTTCATAACTCGAAAAACACTTGGCCAAGTGTAACGAAATTTAGTATTTTGTATATTATATTGTAAGCTCTGATTTTAGCTGGGGGTTTATTTTTGTAGGTCTGAAAATTTTTAAGATATCAAGACACGCAAAAAATATCTTTTTTTGCTATACTTCAAGAACGACAGGGTCGATTTTATTCCATTTAATAATTAGACAGTTTATCATCAATTCTATCATTGAAGCAGCCATTTTTCCTTTAGGTTTACCGCGTTGGAAAATAACATGGCAGGAATAAATTAAAATATATTTTCAAAGTATATACATGGAAGTTTGATTTTATCCAACCAATAGCAATTCAGAAAGCAAATTGTTCGTGGTTTAAATTACTAATTCTAAAATGCAAACTGGACGTGATGTATCACAGTGTCCCAGTCTGGTGAGAACCAGAACTGTAAAATCTTAGTGCCTCCTTCATATTAGTTGGTGGGCGCCATTGCGACTTACCTCCTGTTCAAGACATGTGGAAGAGCTGAGTGCGAGAACTGGGGGTACATAGTACCCCTCTTCCGAAATGTTGGTGGTGGGGTACAATATATCACTTGAACCCCCTAAATACGTGCTACTGACACCCATTTTAAATCGGTGATAAGAACTTTTTTTTCTTTTTCTTTTTCGTGGCTGTCCTCGTCTATATGTCTACTCTATTGTCCAAACCAAAATAAATAATTCTAAAATTGGTGGAAACTTATACCCACCACGGGGGAAAGAGGAAGTGAGGAGGTTATATAGCCAATAATCAGACCATTTCCTGCGTACAGGGAGAACTGTTTTCAGTGACTTAAGCGAGTTTTATCATTTCATACGCGTACATAGTGTTAAACAGAGGGTGGTGAAATGAACTCTATGCCACCTGCCAGGTGTGTCATAAGTATTATAGTGTGTTGGGAACTTTATTTCAAAAAACTTTTACTAGCGGATGTTTTGCCTACGTACTAAAATAAAATACTCAAAGGTCACTTGACAACATATACATTTGTAACTTTCGTAGCAAAAGCGGTTAATTGTAAAGCTTACTTAGTAGCGAGCGATATGGGAAGTGAGCTTCAAGGTTGCTCTAAGTATTACTCTTACTTCTGAGCTTCTGAAACGCAAAACTGATCCAGGTAGGAGACGCACGTAGTGAGGGTCAATCTTACATTATTTTAAGGGCGCTTTGCACATAAAAATTCGTCATTTTTTAATTGAATCACACACTAACCAACTGTTAGACACTACATTAACAGCAATTCCCCATAAATAATATATTTTTCAGTTCTTAGAGTTTTCGTAGAAGCTCATGTCGAAGTAGCGATTTGACTTATTCGCTAAACTGTTCAAAAGATACAAATAAAATAATTTTGAGTGAAAGTAAACGTATTAAATTACAGATTGACACCATTGTTATTTCCCTTAAAAATTATTGTATTTAAAAAATTTCTTGGACGTATTTTAATTTTTTGCTTGTGTTAAAATTGCATCAATTTTTTTTTAAAAATTGTAATTAAATAATTTTTAATCGTGGCGTCGTTGTAAAATTGTAATAGTTTATTAATCAAGCAACCAGCATTATTAAATTTTAATTATCAACTTGGTTTAATATTTGTGAATTCTGAATTTTAAGTTGTCAACAAAATGTCTGCTTGTACTCTGAAAAGTATTAAAATATTTATGTACTTATTTTACAAAATTTTTAAAGTTGTAAACTATATTTGGGTATAAATATTGAATTTTTTTTTGTGAATCTAAAAACCTATCTTTATATTTGTTAAATAAATGTTTTATTTATTTGGAATTAAATTGTAAGTGCAGACTGGTGCAGGAACGAGTAATATGTTTTCGATCTACCGAAACTCTAGGCGCGATGTTTTTATCTTCTGCGATCCCTTCCGTCTCATTCCTTCTTCTACTTCCATAAATGGCGTGATAACGTGAGTTTCTTTATGCTCTGATCTTCATCCTCGTTATGAGGTGGCATCCTTGTTTTTTTCCCTCTTTTGGTAAGTCCTTTGTTCTTTACCTTTTTTCATAAAGTGTGAGTATCTATAAAATTTTGTTTTTTGGCTCACTTTGTGGTTTTATGTGTTTAACTTCTGTACGGTTCCGGTGCGTGGTTGATCGCGCTTTCTTTCATGGCTGTAGAGAGGCCAGTGCGCCTATAGCCCCGGCAAAAGTTAGACAGTATTTGGCACAGTTACAAAATTACGAATTATTTGGTGCAGAGCAGCCTTAAGTAAACAAAGCACCTGGAAAAAAGTTACTTTTCTTAACAGAACTAATATTTTATGCTACGCAAGCATAATGCAGTGAACTGTATAGCTGGTTTCTGTCAAAGAAGTAAACTTCTTACTACTCTCGACTGAAAGGCGTTTGCTTTTGTTGTTCCAGAAATAAACAGAAGAAAGGAAAAATTTCGGGCATTATTTGACTCGTTACAGTACAGACTCCTCTACCAATAATTTAGAAATATTTTTTCCAACTAGCAGTCCGTTCGCGGCTTTGCCCGCGTGTATTACTTGAAAAAAAAAAAAAAAAAACTAATATTTGCTTTTGTTGAAGGAAATCTTTTAACTCCAGATTAGTATTTTGGCAATCAATTGTTAGAATAATCAATTTACTAGTTGGGCTAATTATGTAGCAGACTAAGTAGTTATAGCTGCTCACGCAAGAGGTAGTCTGTCCTTGCCACTTACAGCGACTTCCCGTGGGCGTTATTTATAGTCACAAAATTATTTACCTTGGAAGGGAAATTGTAGTCTCTTAAATGTAAGAGGGTAATCGAATACCACTAGTAGTATACGTGGAATAAGGCAGGTTGCCCCCGAACACAAGTATTGAAGTCCACAGTACTTTAGTTTGTTACAACTATTGATAACTGTGCAAAACCTTTCTTGTAGCTTAGTTCCGTTAGAGAGTTTAGGCGGGTTAAATTTTCTCAGAAATGCTACTGGTACTTCACCCATGACAATAATCTTATGAGATGGTATGACTTGTGCCCTGATGCTAACGGAGAACTTCAGTGGTTTAGTGGACTGCATAATCCAGTTTTACCCCTTCAAACGACTTAGTTGAAATCACGCTAAATTCATCGACCTTGCGTTCCTTAAGACTAAATGTCCCCATTTTAAATCAGAATGCCACCACCACGAGGCAGCACCAAAATGAGCAAATTTTTCTACAGAAATAACTCGGCAACCCATGAACGGATTTTAATGCGGGAAACGGCATTTTACATCGTAATGACATACTAATGTAGGTAATTAGTTTGCATGCTATTAAAATTATCCGATATAGAAATGTTTTAAAAATAATGTCTAAAACACTATGTTTTTTTAAAAGTCGCCTTACAGGAACACGGCCATGAGTTAGACAAATTTAACGCAATTTACAGATTTTGAATAAGTCAAATACTTTTGTCGGAAACAGAAAAATAAGATATTAACATGTAAGGTGTCGCGATACAGGATTCGCGCTCCCACTCCCTTTTTTACCTTCGCGTAAATAACAGTGTTAATTTGACAGTCGGCCTCTGGTGTGCGTCCAAGGTCAAATGCATCCTTCCTATCTTTCTCTTGTAATGATATATAGTACTGTTTGAAAATACATAAGGCTGGGTGTTACATTTGTATGACAGCGTGGTAATTACAGACAGAAACACTCAACAACTAAACCAACTATGATACCGTTATTCAGACACGGTTGTTAGTAAGT
This sequence comes from Medauroidea extradentata, assembly GCA_003012365.1. NCBI lineage: Eukaryota > Metazoa > Arthropoda > Insecta > Phasmatodea > Phasmatidae > Medauroidea > Medauroidea extradentata. Next base: position 10,553 of record PNEQ01020496.1, on the reverse strand, counting down.
ATCATCCAAGCTTTCGCCTGGTGGTTACTCACGAAACCGTGGAAAACATGAAGCCATATGCGTTTCGTTTTCTACAGAGGTAGCGTCACTACTCCTCCGGGCGATTGTGTACGTCTCAACTTTGTTTCTGACTCACAGGAATACATTTTTGTCTTGCAGATGCTAGTTACCTTTTGTGTGTATACGTAATGTCATAAATCGGTGCAGATTTTGTATATAAAAGTATTACGTGACAGAATTTGTTAATTTTAAGAAATGATACACTATGTCAATGTATGAGTTGCATTTTGCATGGGATGAACACACGCAAATGTTTTTCTTTTCATATCTAACTATATAATATATATATATATATATATATATATATATATATATATATATATATATATATATATATATATATATAGTCATTACAGGCACCGCTTTGTGGCGTCTTACGAATGCAGTTCACAAAAGTCGGGCTGAAATTTATTTCATTGTTGAGGAACACCCAACTCCAAAGAAAGCGGGGGGTCCTGGAATCCTCCCCCGGGAAATTTTGGGATTCCACGGTTCAAGATGGGGTTATTAAAAACATTTCTCATTCCTAAAATATGCTAATTATTAAGCTGGTTAAAACAACAATTTTCTTTTTTAAGAAATTTTTTTGAGTGAACAGATTTAAAAGAAAAAAAACTTTTACCTCATGTACATGTTGGAGCCCTATACACACAACAAAATAATGAATTTAAATACCAGGAGAAACCTGAATGTTACACTTACGAGCTGCAGTAGCAGTAAGAATGTTCCACACAACATAAACAATTGACTGGAATAAACTTTTATTCGAATTTATTGGTTTGTGGACATACGCCATGGCTCATGTTTTGTTGACCAAACTTGTATTAAACGACAAAGTGACAAAATAAAAAAAAAATAAAAAAAAAAAACACAGAAAACTCAAGAAAAATTAATCCCAGACAAAGTTCCTCTGGGATTGTGTTTACTTGCGTTTTCATACTATAACAGTACACAAATGGTGTGCATTATTTGATAAACGATTGGTTCATTGTTTCAGAAGACTGCTTTCTCCTCTAGTTCACTTTTGCCACACAGACAGCAGCAAAAATAATATCGACATTAATAATACGATGTATATATGAAGTTACAAAGTATTTGTGTGAGTGTGTGTGTGGAGGGGGGTTCGCGACATGTGTTTTTACAAAAATTATTTATATTGATTAATGAAATTCTTTTGTTCTTCATTACATGTATAGGATAAACATCTTTCTCCGGTTTGAAGTTTTCACTGGCTTTGTTTTATCTAGTAGTTTTAATGTACAAATACGTGTTTAATTTTTTATAGTTTACGTTCTGACTCCAAGAGAAACAATGTCAGGGGACACCTAAGTATATCAGAAGGGATATTTTTTTGTCATGAAGTACGTAACTATTTGATTAAGTCCGCCTAAAATATACCGCTCTTGTGCACCATCCCTCAATCACAACAAATTTTCAGGACCAAATGGACGACTTGAGAAGAGACGGAGCTTCAGTCAGGCGTGAGATTCAATTCCTATCTCCATGGATACGGCAGCCGAACATTACCTTCATGTAGCTGTTTGACTTCACATGTCCCGGATGAGATGTACGTCAAGAAAATTGATTATTTGTTTGGAATTTGCCGTTTTTTCAGGTAAACATTAATCTTATGTATTTGCATATCTTAACCATGAAATTGAAACTAATATTTTTTACCCTTGTGTGCAAACCTATGAATGCACAACATTTTTGCTTTTTGCAATTACCAACTAACAAATCAGCATGTTTGTAAACAAGCTTTGTTTCCCACAGTACTTTTCCCCTGCTGTGACATCAGGGGGCGTGTACTTCAAGTCGTCCATTATTAGTAATATTATTATTTGATTTAATTTACATTTACAACAATATGTGGGGAAATTTAGTCCGTATATGTTACCACGTCTGTATGAACGTTTCATGTTAGCATACCAGAATATATTGTTCTTACACCTGCAATTTACCTATTCCGATTATGTAGTACTTCATTGTCGTAACTGATACGCATGACATGAAATTGAAGTGAAGTAGGTTCTACGGCACTGTAGGCAAAAGTCTTGAATGCCGATGAGCATAAATGGTGTTAGTGTAGAGTATCTTCGAAATGAAGGGGTAAGATAAATGGGAGAACCCCGATAAAACCCGCCCATCGGCGACATCGTAAGGCATGATATACCTGGCCGGGGCACAGAATAAATTGTAATACAGACGCGAAATGACGTAGCGGCTCGTTTGATATTGGCAAACTTCGTCGCTCGTTGGTTTCCCGAGACCATTGATGCCAGCCCTGTGTCTGTTTGGCTCCAGCATGTTACGACAGGTTTCCTATTGGCCTGGCTGTCGTTAATCAGAGCAGCTGCCTCACGTTGACTGGCAGTAGGTGTTTCCGCCATGTTGCTGGCCAGGAAAGCCATTTTTCTGGCGTGTGTGACTGAGTTCGCAGGCCTACCGGCTATTTCACTTCTGTATTCCTAAATATTCCGTGGCCGGGGATTGAACCCGGATCGCCTTGGTGGAAGGCGAGCGATCTAACCGCTCAGACACCGCGACCCACTAATAACATTGATCGCGAAATATTTTCCCCCATATATTTACAAACATATCAACCTCAACATTGTATTACATACCCCTTAGTGCCAATTCTGTATGTTCGCTAGGAAGCATTCGGGAATCTGAATCGCATTGGGCAGTTATAGTGATTGACTCTATTAGTGAGGGTTTCTGCCAGCCATTTTCTCTTTGTGGTGTTGATAAAACTAAGGCTTGTTTCCTGAAATTAGCCAATTAAATAAATAACTAAAAAATTGCTACATTATGTACCTATATTGCATGACTTATCACATACAGAGGCTAGCAGACATACGCGTCTGCAACGTAACCAGTGTTATTCTTAACTTCTCTTTACAATCCTATAAAATTTTACTTTACATATAATTTAGTGATAAATCGTACTATCGTCCTCTTAGTCAAGTTTTATTGTTATTTTGCACTAATTTTGACATTTTTTTACTTCTCTCCATTGGCAAACAAAATATAAATTTACATAATCCATATTTCGCGTCGTATGATCGAAACATTATACACATATTAATTTTTACGATTCATCACTTCAGATACTCGTAAGCGTACCATTGTATCTGGATGCTTTCAGAAAATGTTTAAACACTTCAATGCTATTTATATTCCCGTTAAAGTGAACCAAAATCTACCGCAGGCACGCACATGACAGATCTAACATGCCAATATAAATTGCGGAGAGTTCAAACACGAGTGAATCATTTGTACAGTGTGAGTTAGGTAAGTAATACGCGCGTGACAGTGTAAAAGGACATATCAGACACCGAACAGGCATACAGGCTGCAAACATAGTGAAGTGGCTATAGAACTTCTTACCGCCCGAACACAGATGTACCGGCGTGGAAATCTGTACTCGACTGTCAGTATTACCACAGCAAAATTTTCCGCAAAATTTTATGTCTGTAATACAATTGAAGTACCGAGAAACTAGTCTTGTTTTTAATTTTATTCCGTTGGTCCAGTGCAATCGTAAACAATCCTGTGTTTTTATTTCAGAGGCATTTTATGTCCAGTCGATAGCTCAAGTAATTAGATATGGTTATACGTATATTTTGTTTACAAACTAACTAACCTAATAACTCAGATGCCTACCCAGGGCCCTGTTTCATAAAACTTATAAGTCCTGTATTACAAGTAAACAACTTGTAATACAGGTAAATATTATAGGAAGTTGTTTAATAAAAAAATATAAGTATAAAATAATTTACAGGCATTTTACCTGTAATACAGGAAGAATTTTACAAGGATTTTGTTTCATAAAAATATAAGTATAATATAATTTACAGGCATTTTACTTGTATTACTGGTATATAATACAGGGATTTTTCACTTAACTGTTTCATAAAGAGGAGAAGCCTGTATTACAAGACAAATATATTAGTTAAGATTGTATAAGTGTTGAGCCCACCCTAAAATTATTACAAGTGTTAGTTGAACTGTAAAGAAGGTAATTAAAA
>PNEQ01020495.1:0-19661 GCA_003012365.1 Medauroidea extradentata | reverse complement strand
CTGCTTTAATTATTGCTGAACTGTTATTGTTTAATGTATAAACCAGGTGTATTGTTGTTCATATTTATATTATGTCAGTTGGTAGAAGCTGCTACTTGCTACCTTTACAGGTACCATGTGTATTTGTATTAACACTTAGTGCAATTACCAAAGACTGTTATTGTTTATATTCGCTAATCCTCCAAATCTTATTAGTAAGATCTCGACTAGAGTATGCTAGTGGTTAATCTAAGTTGCTACCGTGTACAATTACTGTATGCTTATTTATTACCAGTATGTTAAGTGTCATAAGCTGTGTAAATGATATTTATAATTCGTTACTTTAAATTTACTTTAAAAATAAAATTTTGTAATGCTGTTGCCTTGTGACTTGATGTAACTGTCCCTAATTGCGAGCCTAGGCTCATTGGGACCTAAAGAAACAAACAAATAAAAAAAAAAAGATGATGCTGACTTGTATGACTTGAGAAAAACACCAGGACTTTTAGATTCTAATAATTATCAAGAAAAATAAGACTGACTAGGAAACAGTGCCTCGCAAAACAAAATAATAATAAAATTTAAAGTATAAATCATTTCCAATGATTTCTATGTTTTTACATGTAGTAGGTAGTATATAAATTTTACTTATTTAAAAGTTTTATATAAAAATGTGTTTTATTTACTTCACGTGTGATAGGTAAATATACATAATAAAATGTATGTCTGAAAGAATATAAAATACTTTGCGAATTTCTCAACATATCAGTATATATTAATTAAAAACGAATAAAGCAATAGCTATTTTGAGAAATGATATTTGTGTGACTCTCTATGGGAATGGGGCAGTGACTTGATATGTGTACAAGGTCAAATCAAAAGGAGAAAATTTTTTACATTTCTTTTTAAAATATAAACTATTTGATTTAAATAGTACATCAGATTAAATAATATCAGTATGATAGGTGCTGTGATAAGAGAGGATAAGGCAATAAATATTTTATGAATTTCTGAAGCGTGAAAAAAAAATGCATACTTTGAATGCCGTAAACACTTTATTAAAACGTGACGTGAGTGGATGTTGCAGTGAGGGGATGAATGTTGCATTATTTACGGTAAAATTATACGAGACCTGTCCTACACGACAGTGACGTGCGGAAGGCAGGATGCCGAGTAGTGCCAGCTCGTCAGGGTGGGCAAGCACTCGGAGAGCATGAGTCGTGCGGCCGACAGGCACACTGCGTTAGTTGATTTAATTCCCACCAGCTCGGTGTCTAGATACACAGAGGACTCTTTAGGCGCTCCCCACGCCTCGATGCACACACAAGACACTTGCCAGGGATATCGGGCACCTGTACACCCACTCACATATACAAAGACTAGGAGATTGGCAGGTTTTCAGTATCCCATAACCTTAAGGCTGTGGAGCAGCTAGCCAATAAATAATAAATAACACTCGTACTTACGGAAGTGGTTCTTTATTGAGGAATCACCATACATCCATACACATATCACTATGGCTGAAGCAGACCCGGACCTATGCCCGTCCGGTGGGCGAAACTGCACGGCAAAAACAGCAAAGTGGGCTGGATGAAAATTTAAATGAAGCTAAGCCCCTGGGCGTCACGAGTTGCAGGGGTGCAGGAGGTAACTCCGAACACGTAATAAATTTAAAGTGAGAAAGTTCTAGATACGAAAATTAACTATTGGTACACAATGATAGGTTGAGCAAAGACTTGCTAGTGCCCAGAGCGACACAGAGTCGACCTCCTCCTTACGCCGATAACCGCCAACTGCCGAGTCTGCGGTGGTGCACCTGCCTTATCCAGCAAGTTTCCGCCATGTACTCATCATTATACAAAAACCCTTCAACAACACAAAACAAAAAGAGGATACTTTTTAAATGCAAATTCTTGACGATTGGAGTCACAAATAGTATTAGGGAATGTTTCTATAATTATTTTCAGACATGCAGCTTTCGGGTATTCAGAAATGTATGTTACATTGCATTGTGGTAATGTGTAGGCCAGCTCTTGAATTTTTAGGAAGGAAAGGAAAACACTTGAAAACACTTTAAAAAATTATTATATTTAAATTCACTTTAAAAATAACTTGCAGGATTTTACACGGCATGCCTGGTCTCATGGGCGAGTCTATGTTGCCGGCATGGCGCAGGGGTGTTTCTGCGATGTTTGAGGTTAAACCTGACAGACGATAATTTAAAAAGTATTTTAGTGGAAACAAGTTTACTCCTGGGGCCAATTTCTCAAAACGTCTGGACAAGTAATACAAGTGGGCCACTAGTATTTACTAGTGGAAAATAATAGTGCAAGTTTCTGGAAGGTACAAGAGTAGCATACTAGTTACCAGTGTAGGAACTAGTATTATTAGTGATAATTATTAGCGTAAGATGATTTTCGTTCCACGAAATTACAAGTTACGAGTCTAGGCTAGTATTATACTTGTAAATGTGTACAAGTCTTAGCCAACTAATAAAACGGGAAATGAAATTGTTTTAATGAGAGTAAACTAAATTTTCACCGTGAAGGCAAATAAATACTATTCTTATATTATGTGGTCAAGTGATTCAGACTCTGATAATGAGATTCCGGTGAGGAGACCTAGGATATACAAACCAAGAGTGAACTGTACACACATGGAAGGAACTTTTGATTTCAACGAGAAATTTAGACTTTCTGCACTTAAATTTGAAAAACTGTTACAAATTGTGGGACCCCACTTGGAAAGAAATACAAACATAAGCCATGCTCTTTCAGGAAAGCTTCAGCTGCAAGTCGCTCTTCATTGACTTGGAACTGGTGGCCAATATCATTCTGTAGCTGACATGCATGGGATATCGAAAACGAGTGTTTGCAGAGTGGTGCATAATGTTGTAACTGCAGTCACCGATGAAATGTTCCGACAAACTGTCAAATGGCCAGAAAATGTTGACGACATTGTTTACAAATTCTCTGGAATAGGTGGAATGCCGATGGTCTGTGGGTGTGTCGATGGCACCTTGATTAATATAGATGCACCCAAAGACAATGAACCAGCTTTTGTTGACAGGCATGGAAACAACTCAATAAATTGCATGGTCGTGTGTGGTCCCGATTTGCAATTTTACTACTCAAATGCTAATGGGCCGGGCAGTGTACACGATGCACATGTTCTTAGAACAAGTAATTTACATGCAAGGATGGAAACTGGGTGGAGACCAATAGCAGATGGCATTCTGTTGGGTGACAGTGGTTACGGGTTGAAGAAATGGCTAATACCTCCAATTCTACAAAATCCTGAAGATATAGCCAATGCCCGCTTTCTGAGAGCTTACAAAGTGACTCGTAGGGTAATTGAGAATGCCATAGGTATCCTGAAGGAAAAAATTTCCATGCCTTAATAATCTAAGGGTTGAACCAACTTTTGCGTGCCGAATATTTAACTGTTATGTAACACTTTGCAATTTCGCTCGCCAGGATGACATGGTGCCTTACGAAGAATATATAGATGTTGATGGTCATAATGACATTGTGCATATTAACGAAAATTATCATAACGATGAGGCACAAGATCGATTTAGACGATTATTGAATTATTTTAGAATTTGAATATTTATTGTGATTGACTTAAAAACACTTGAGAAAAATATGGTGTTACATTTTGTAAAATTATGTAATATTACAATTATTATTTGTCATTAATTGTCATGTACATCATTTGTTGATGTACTGTATGTACTGGATCACCATTTAAATCAGTTTCTGGGTTCAGATAGATACATGGTGTGCCACTGTCGATCAGATTATCTTCACTCTAATTCTGATATAGCCCCATATTCCTCTCCTTTTCCAGGATGTCAAGTTTTAATTTTCGGTTTTTCAGTTTCAAGAATTCAACCTGTAATTCAAGCTTCCTTTTTTTTTAGGCTTTCAATGGTACTGTCAATTTTTTCTGTCCTTTTAGGAAGAATTCTTGTGCCTGTGAAAAATAAGTAATATGTTATAACTTTCTGTACTCAAGGGAAAAGATACCAATAATATAATAATGCTCACTTTGAGTAGGTAAAATAAAATTATGGCTAAAATTGTGGTTAACAACTTAATTAACTTACGTTTTTTATTTGCATCAGGCTCTTCCTCAATGTGAACATTCAGCCCAGAAGTTGATGGGTTGTCATGATGACGTGTGCTGGGTGACACTGTGACCTCATGGCTTGGCAAAATGGGTTTGTTAGGCATAATAGTGACACAGGCTTCAGTGTCTATGACAACACCAAACGAATCTGCTTGTCCTAAGCCAATTACACCTGGCGAATCCCTTCCCAAAATGTCCAAAATGACATTGTCCAAGTCTGTAATTTTGCTTCCTTTTCCACCTCCTGTGCCTGTTTTTTGTGCATTATCAATTTTTGCCTACAACAAAATAGAGATAACACAAATGTAGTGTTTATGTAATTTCATTACATGTGGTTGTTTTCTGTTTTTTTTATATTTCATAATTTTATGTATTGTATATAATTTATACATGTTATGAGGCTATCTATTTTGACAAACAACAATGTATATTTCTTTACCAAACATTGCAAGGGAAGAGCAATTAATCAGTGTGCTTTTTATTTTATGTTCAACAATAAAATCACCTTTAATCGAAAGGATTCGTAAAACATCATTGTATACTCACAACTGTGGCTTTCTTCAAATTAGGCCAAAATGTGTCTCTAACATAAGCGTAGTCTTTATTTGCAGGTACCAGTCCCATTGCATGACACATATCACTAATCTTCCTCCATTCATTCACTTTGTCAATTTTCGTGAGGCGACTCGTAAATGATCCGAATAAAATATCTTTCTTCTCTCTAATCATGTTTAGTACAATAATTTTACTTTCTATGGGCAACATGTCGCTCCTTTATGTCTACTTCGTTTTGTTTACACTATTTAAATAATCAGCTGACATATAGCGTGGTAAACTTCTTACAAGTTACCAGTTGAGTTGTGAGAAACGAAAATTACTACAACTAGTAGAATTTCACAGGTAAACTTGTAACTACTAGACTTGTAGACTAGTATTTATGAGTGTGTACTTCACTTCTTACAAGTTACCAGTTGATCTATGAGAAACAAAAATTACTACCACTAGTAAAATTTAACTGTTGATCTTGTAACTAGTAAACTTGTGGACTAGTATGTACGAGAAATAGGCCCCTGGCCTTTATACTTCACTCAGCAAATGTGGGTGCGACCCATGTTTCCGCAGTTTGTCCGTAAGTGGCAGCATGACACTCACTACATAAACGGCGGTTTAGGGGTGTTAATACGTCCGGGGCACTTTCACTACATTTGCTGGGGGTTTCTTAGCACCGACGCACATTTTGGTACCACCCGGCATCACGGGGGCGGCGACTGGGCGCCACTACCTCTTAGCGCCACGTGGCTGGGTGCATTCCCTTATTCAGGTGCAGTACTGCCCACTTCGGCTGTTCCAGTTGGTAGGCGCGGGGCACACGACAGGCTTCAGCAGAGGGGATGCGGTACAGTCCTAATCAAATGTTTAAAATTGTTTAGAAGTTAGTGACTATAATAAAAAACACGAACTAAAATAGAATAAAAATTATCAATTCAATTTGATACTGTGCATAGTTCCTGCCATCAGCAGCTTTAATAGGCCATTTAACCACTTGGGGCCTCATTCATAGTCGTGAGATAGTTCCGAGATGATCCTGAGATCATCTTGTGCCAGTTAGTCCAGGGTTGGTCCTATAGTCCGGACCAAGTGTTGCCTTATTCAGAAACGCCAAGTAACGTCGGACTAGATATAGTCCGCGTCTATGAATAAGACAAAAAATTAGTCCGACGATAATCCCGCACTAGTCCGGGTCAAAAACGACTATGAATAAGCCCCTATAGGAATACAGGAATGTATTTTTTGGCACATCAAGTAAAGTGAATTCTTGTAAGCTCGAAAATAATTCGGGGAAAATTTTAAGGGAATAAGGGAATATTTTTAACATGTTTTAGAATTTTTGGTAATGTACTAGTAACTGTACAGTGTAAGTTTTTTGGAAATTTCTGGACATGTTGACGATATATTTATAATTTTTTTAATATGCTAGACTTTAGGGTTAAAAGTAAAATCCAAGCTGAGCAGCGTGCAACTTGTAATGACATACCATGAGCATCTAGCAGGCCAAACTGAAGATTGATGTGTGCTCGGGTACACTTGGCTCCATACATCAGCACTGTGCTGATGGCACAATCGCTCAATTGTCCACTGCTCATGCCTGAAATCCTTTTTCTGTATACTCAGTTGCTATCAGACAATATTAAGTTAGGACAGAAATCTGCCTAACTTATTATTAATTTATGATGGATTTAAAATTACTCGTAGTTATGATCATGCGACTGAGGTAGTTAAATGGAAGAGATTCATACAAATAATGTACAATGTTTTAAAATGTGAACTAGTTTTGTTTCTGTAATAACAACTTAACTGTTTAAAAAAATCTAAAACAGTATTTAGTAATTTAGCTTAGCTTGATTATTGAGTTTAAAAATTAATTAATTTACTTCATTTAATGAGGAATTTATTAAACTGAATTATTATTTTTTATCTTTCAGTGCTTCTGGCTGTCATTGTCCCGACTATTGGGCCCTTCATGGGGCTTGTCGGTGCTCTATGTTTCTCAATTTTGGGTGTCGTAGTCCCGGCTGCCCTTGATGTAGTTACATTTTGGACAGAAGGCTTCGGTTATGCTTACTACAGAATATGGAAGAATGCCATCATCATTATTTTTGGAGTTATTGCCATGATTTCCGGGTCCTACATGAGCATTCTCGAAATTATAGAAATGTATAGTAAAAATGTATAAAAATGATGCAAAAGTGAGATATTGTACAATACATTTAATATGCACAAAGAATTCTCTGCCATTCAAAAATAATCTAAATACGTGAAAATGTTCATTACTAGTGTATTTTGTTCATTCATTTTAAGTATGTGTGTGTGTGTGTGTGTATATATATATATATATATATATATATATATATATATATATATATATATATATATATATATATATAACAAAACTTTCTGCAGTTCTACCTGTTCTTGACATTGTAAGTCAGCTTGAATATTGGCTTGTCCTTTAGGCCAGCTTATCTTTAGACATCTCTTGTGTGCGTCCATGTTCTATCAGCTTGGGAGTTCTAGCTCATAACCAGTCATCTTTAACATGGCTTTGGAGACGAAGATCAGGCCATGTACACAGTACGAACCACCCTGATCATATTTTGTAAACATGTAGATCTTTTTAAGGCTATGCTCTTTAGCTTATATATTTTTAGCTATATTTTTTTATGCCTATAACGAGAGCAGATATCAAAAATCTGTCTGGCAGCTTTGCTTAAAATCGTTTTCTCGTATGTTGGCTGATATTTTGACGGCAGTAAATACTATGGTTTTAGCTAATTATGTAATTAACGAAATTTTGATTGACACTTTTGGACAAATTCGTATAATTTCATGCTTTGCAAAATTAACTATCACAGCAAAAATTATTTTTAACAAAACTGACAGGCAGATATATATATATATATATATTTTAACGAAACGAGAGTAGATTTAATATATATATATCGCAAAAACAGAAGAAACTAAAGAGCATGGCCTTAATTTTCAAACAAATCTGCCAAAATGAGGATGTGGTTTTTCAAGCACCCATTGGCGTATTCTCACAGTGTCCTGCAACTAGTTCCCCTCCATACAGTCTGAGAATGTGAGCAGTCCTCTCCACTGATATTAAAACTGGCAGCACGTTGCAGAAAGTGTCTTACAACAGCAACTGTGGCTCTCTGGATCTCTCTAGTACATCCACACAATAGGGAAAATTCCTAGAAATAGTTTTTAATATTTACCTCATTCTTCCGAATTATTTCGGCACTAAATGCAGCCAGGCAAAGAAATAGCTCCGTAAACATTGTAATTTTAAAATTATTCAACTTTAAAAATGCCATATTTTCAAACGCTGCCACAAACATTGAAAACGTGTTCTTATTGGCTAACACATTTATGATATAGTCTTACTTGTGTTGGTTAGCCACCGCATGTCAGACACTATTTATAGCGTGTACTTTAATTTTTCAACAACTTAAAATCTAATCAAATTTAGCGAACCTGGTTACGTTAAAGTGAATTTGGGGAATTCACCCGTTGTTTGGACATGCATGGTTGTATATTTGGTAGCCAACATCGAAGATTTATTTCACTTGAGTTGATTTTAAAGGAGTGAAGACAGCAATGTATTAGTAGGCCTAGCTCTCACACATTGCGACGTTTTAGTTATAGGGTTGAGTTTATGTACTTTTAATTTAAATTCCAGAGAGACAACAACTTATTACGAAATCGGTTTAATGTTTCAGATCCGATGTATAATCATAAGTTCAGGTTTGAAAGGTCAGATGAAGTTCACATGCGTGCAAAAAGTGAACTTATCGAGATAATATTTGGAATGTGTTTAACCAAACCTGGCACTGAAAATGATAGAACATTCTGGTAGCACGAATTGATAAAATAATATGGCAGATCAATTATTTTGTTACAAGTATAAGTTTTCTCTCAGTAATTTTTACGTTTCTCGTGAACGGCATTGAGACAGCTGTGCTGCCATCTCAGGGCTAGTTTCGCAAGACCCCACCCACCCTTCGAATTATCGGCCAATCACGGGTGTTTGAACTCGCCTATTGGCTAATGATGTTACTGCAGCCAGTGAAACAGCCAAAAACACTACATCTGTAGAGATTGGGTTGCAAACTGCACGCTATCGACTGCAATTTTTAACTTAAAAGTACTTATTTATTTTATGCTAACCGTGTCATGTTGTACAAAATACAGCATTACATACACATACTGTATTTTTGTCGTTAATAGTACACTATTTGGTCTCTTCTTGAAGCTTAAACTATACAGTACGCCTTGATTTATCAGGCGGCAATAAAGTTAAGATTTTATTTCGAGTACATTGCATTTTATTGCTGTGCAAACAAACTTCTATCAACATTTATACTCTTCGGAGTTCAAGCCATACTCTATTTTATTGTATAAACTACTTTATTCAACACAATTTCACGGCTTGAACGTATGTTGCTGTCGTTTGTGTGTTATGTACATTTAAATGTACAGTATTGTGATGTCACAAGGGCATCAACATGGCAGACCATGTTTTTGCCGCGCAAAACTGACTGCTCATTTTATTTGAGTTTTTCTGGAGCTACACAGACATAAAGAAAGAAAGTATGGTACCGTTGTTCATTAAATTAAACACACTTTTAAATAAAAATATAATAAAAAACAATAATTTTCCCTATTATAAGGAATTATATTTTCCCTTAGAACAAACGACAGTTGGCTGGAGCTGAAAAGTATTTGTATAGTAAACAAATAGCCCAGTACTCTGCCGGGATTTAAGAAAACCTAAACTACAGGCCACGAAACAAAATGTGTCAACTAACTGAATGCAGGAACAGTTACTCAGCTGTTTTATATGGTGATTATTTTCATGTAACCGTAAAGAATGACAAAAATTTATTTGTCGTAACACATCAGTTTGACAAAAAAAACTCTCCTCATGTCCAGGTTTTGGAAGACGACAACGAGTTTCTTAAGGCGTCAACGAAACAAACTGCAGTTGCTAAGCTGATACGAATATTCACAAAGGAATCGCAAACTAGTTGCAATGATTGTAGAAGGAGTCACGAAGGTGTCATGAGGATTCGCAAAGCAGTTACGAATATTCGCGAAGGTACCCTAAGCAAAGTAGTCTCGGAGTTGACTTAAAAAAATAATAACAAAAGTGTTTAGCAAACTCTTAATATATAATTTGATCATTATTCAAAAATTATATTTCATTTTGTCAGGCCTTTTCTAGACTGAGCCCTTACATAAGTGCTAGCTATGTACGTCCAATGCTTTGGCCTGACACAATGCAGCAATGGGGCTGGATTTTACCAGACACTGCTAAGTGGAAGGTTGCAACATGCATCGACCACACCGTGAGAAAATGCTTGCTCTGCACTTTCTATGCTCTCGCCCGACAGTGTAGCATCTTACTCGTTGCTAGATGTTACTGGACACCATGCAGGTGTGCACGTGAGAAACAGAGCTAAAGTCACATATGCAACAAAGCCTTGTGTAAATGCTGACTCAACAGTTTTACATGTATTTGTGTGTGACAGCTAATTGGCCAGTTATGGTGTTGCAGTTTTTCCTTGTTGATGATTGGTCGTCTGTCCCATGTGGACAAAGTCCACGTTGTGATGATGGTATAAGCAGACCCAATAAGTTGTTTGTTTAAGGCAAGGGGAAAGATAATCTTATAGTTGTAGCCGTGTGCCTATCTAGGAGTGCGTAATTCTTAATTATTACGTGTCGTGAGTGGTGGATGGGCGCCACCTGGACGTGAACCGGCCCAGGTCAGTAGAGCATGAGTCGGGGCGTGTGACATTCGTGGCGGTCCCTAGACGAGGTGGCGATGAAATAAAGGGGGAAACAAAATGGGGTTGGTGATAGTTGAAAATATTTAAGTACTTACTCTGTTGACTCTGACCTGTTAGCGGAGTAGGACATAGGATACTACAGAAAAATGATGTAGGCGACTCTCAGGGCGTCAGGTTAGCGTAACTTATTTATTACGCTGGCACAAATTATTACATACACAGTTGCTGAGCAGACTACGATATTCTAGCAAGGAGCTACTAGGGTGGAGTGATATGCTCTGGTGGGAGTGCGTGAGGAAAGGGCGCAAGTCTCTCTGCGTGCATGTGGCTCTCGTGTTTGCACTAGGCAGCAGCGTTCACAGTTACTAGCACTGGTCTATATTTACGTTGATTGCGGGAGAAGGCCCGTCCCTTAATTTTTACATTGAAGAGACTGGCACACGTGGCGGGAATAACAGACTAACACTTACACAGTTCAGGACGTTAATATTATACTCCCAGCGGGGGCATGAGATGACTAAATAAAGGATGTTCCGGTAAAATTAAAGAAAATACTTACAGCACTATCGATGTCGGTTGATTCAAAGTTGTAGTTCAGCCCCACGGGAAGGAGCTCGCCACACACACGTCCGCACTGGTCAACGCCTGGAGGTTCACTGTCATGGCCGCCGGAAAAACGAGGGTTACACACTATTTAGCAACTAATGCTCAGCAACCACCCTCTTGAAATATAGCAAGACATACATTACATATCACTGAGAACAATTATCATGTTTATTATGCATGCGGAATTCTGTTTATGTCTATTCTTATATAATATTTAAATGCTCAATTGCAGTGGCGATGCGTGACTTAATTTTAAAGGCAAGCTACTAATCATATTTGCGACTACCAGGATTTTAGCGTATAAAAAGGAAAAGAAAATGGCGGTGGGGGAGGCTTAAAACTCGAAATATTGTAACGGAATACTGAAAACCCCATTAAACATTACACATAGAGAAAGAGAGAACTAATAAAACCGACTAAAAAGCATATTCAGTGGCAGTAAGCTTGGCAGCCAGTTTAGCAACCTACTGATGTAACGGAAATCGTACCGTAATGGCTTGTATGGCAGTTGTTGTGGTATCACGTGTCGCGTCAAAGATTCTTTACGAGGATGTGTGAAGGCAATATGACAATATGTCGGGATACCTGATATTTTAAGATAAAACCAAGGAGCCAGCCAGGGAGTCGGTCAGATTGTCATGTTAATATCTACAGAATGCCGCGTTACCGTTAGGAAATAACGGCTGGTGATGTGGCCGATCTTGAGGCATATGCATTATTATAATCATCACTCTCATAAAGCCTTCGTTTAATATCCTGTCATCAACACTGTTGAACAATGTTTGTATTATTACAAAGAAAAGCTTTGGAATCCAAGTTGCCAATAAAGCCTTGGTAATACTAACTCTGCAAAATTGCATATTTTCAATGTTAGGTGTAGTATAAGTAAAGGTACAATTGATTTAACACAAAATATAGCACACGCACAGTTTCCAAATGCCACACGCTACAATGTGCGCACAGAAAAAACAGCACAGGATCGGCGCACAGAAAGTTTGGTAAAAAGTCAAATTATTGTATGGCCTGTGCGTGTGCGCCGCCAATCAAAATGAGGATACTGCCGAGTTCATGTGGAGCTTGGTTATCGATTAGTTTGGAATGAAGCTGACTACAGTTGTATAAGGTTTCTACCCACGTGTTTAGTTTATGTAAACAAGCGTGGCGTTTTGAGAAATTTACGAATTATTAATTTGGGAGATCGGGCATCACGCTTTTCATTGATTACGAAAACAAACGTACAATGTAAACAATTATATTTACTATTGCTGCAAACACACAAACAAATAATATACCATACATCATTTCCATCACACTTTGTGAAGACATCCCGAACATCTGTCAGTGTGCGGCGATAAATGTAGCTTACGAGATTTATATGTACACGTTTGATGTGTGCCTGTGCTTGTGCAACATCAATTGTAGCGTAGCCTTTAGGCTTCCTTCGGCAACTGGGTTTCCAAAATTTTTCATTGTAAAAGTAGCCTACATAAAAATTACTGTCAACAATCGATCTCACAAGGATAGTATAGATATGTTTATGAGAACAAAGCACAAAACACCATTAACTTATAAAAATGAATTCTGCAATATTTATAAAAAAATCTAATAAAGATAATTTTAAATACGATTAGAAACATGTTAAATTACGCAAATTTCGGGTGTCGGCTTACCTTCTCTGATGTGGTCACATCGTTGCTGTAAAGTAAAAACACTGCTGGAGAAGGTTTAGTACGTAATCCACGTACACAACACTTGCGTTCACATGATTCCGTTTCATTAATGGTTTTTAGTCTCGTAAGACTACTTTTAATCCCTAGTTTAGAAAGCGCAGCTAATAATGGTACATTTCAACACACAGTAACCAAATTAAATAATAAACGATAATATTCACTTGGCAACATTACAGTGCAGCGCAGGAACTTGCCAATATCATCAATTCGCGTAGCTTGTAAAAATCAACTGCCGGTGACCAGTGTTGCCAACCAAGTTTAAAGAAAACCACTAATGGCACTGAAATAATCACCGGAGACCTATCTTATCAATAGAAAAGTAAATTTCCAATTTACTAGTATCAGTTTAAACTGTCTTCGCCTCCCTGTTTAATCAATGTATAAGTTACAAAACTTGACCGGTAGTAGATTATCTGAAATCGCAGTAACTGGTAACAAAACCACTTAAGTGGCAATTCTGATATGTTCGGCAATATTCGGAACACTTCGGCGAGAAAGCACTGCAATCGTAGCTTCTAACACAGCGTCTCGTAGCCAATCCCCTCCCGTGTTCCTTCCACCCGGCCACCCCTCCATCCCCTTTATTCACCCGAATACTATCGCTGCAACTCTATCCACTAGAAGCGATATTGCAAGCGCTTTTCAACAGCTTGCTTTCGTTGTTTACGAGTTCTTATCTTCCAATTGACAGTGTTGTAATCCGAGCGGAATTCGTAAAAGTTAGCTTCTAGTACAGGCAAGGTTACAAGTAAATATTTATTATAATCAGAGAATTGTCAGGAAGATACCTGGGCAAGCACTGCTTGCCTTGCTTACCCTGACGAGACGCCACTGCTCAATTGGCTAGTTTGGCCAGGCGTTCGTGACGTAACTGCCGAGTGACCGCTCATAGACGCAATGGTAAGGGTAAGGGGGGGAGGAGTTGTCGCTGGACACTACTCTGACGCACTGCAGGGTGGATTCCACTCGCCGGGTAACTTCGACTCGTACGACAACTGAACTGCCCTCGTGGCCGGCTAATGTACGTCGGCGCCAATGCACGTGCCGGGGAGTGTCCCAGGTGCACGGCCTTGTCGTGTGTTGGCGTTTGGGTTCCCGCAGTACGATGACATAGTGGCTGATGGACTTAGTTAAGTCTTCATGAACCGTTAGTGAACAAGAGCTCTCCACCAGACATCGTCTTCTGAAGGCACTGCAATATTAACATTGATTCCTTCATCCGAAACTGCTGCAACATCACCACAACTCTTTCAGCCGAGACCACTTCAACATTGCCACCGACTCATTCAGCAGTTGTGGTTCTACCACCAACTGCTCCTGAGCAAAATGGGTTCTCAACATCAATCGATCGTCGGAGCTGGGTAATGGGTCGAAAGACTAAATTCTTTATTTAGTCAGCAGATTTTTTTTCATGACGTATCTAAAACTACTCCCGGAATGCACCCGTGTCTCGTGGCCACATGATTTTTATTGTCCAGTGACTGATTTCCGATCACATTTATTTGTATGGAAGGTAAAACATTAAAAATATACAATATAGATAGGCTACGAGAGAAGGAGCGAAATATTGTGTTGAATATATTCTAATATTTATTACATATATTGTATATCAATTAGGGCTGTATTACACTAGGCCGCCGAGCGGCGCAGCTGGCCGCGACACTGGTGACTCAGCTGGCAACAGGACGGCAACTTGTGGTGCAGTCATGTTCAGTTCTCGCATCCCGAGCAGTTTGGTTTCTGTTTTCCTCGCACTGCGCACCGACATTTCTTATATATTTACACAAAGTTTGTACGTCAGTATATCTGATGAATTGTAGATTGTCACTATGTTAAGTAGTGGAAGTGAAAGTGCAGACAAGGCAGAAAGGAAAAGCAATAAGAAGGAAGAAGAAGCCCTGAAGTAGTGCCAGAAGTTATTGGACACAAAAGTGAATACCGAAAATCTCATTTGTGCAGTTGAACAACAATCTGCAATTTGGGAAGCCAGTTCTGAAGCTTACAGTAATAAGCAAGTACAACTTAATGCTTGGAATGAAATTATATGTACATTCCTATCGGATTTCGACCAGCAGTCTTTGGCTGAGATAAATTACCTCAGCAAGTAATAAAATATAATATTATTGTTATGTGAAGTCGTTTAACAATACAGTTACATTAGATCACGGTTTGTGTCACATTTAGTTTCATTATAACAAAATGTGACAGTGTCAACCGTAACTAAACTGTATCACTGATTGTGAAAGCTAGTCTCCATACTTGTGTATGGTTGTGGCTTTCAAATAAACAACCTGTAGCTTAATAACCAAGTTAAAGGAGCAGTTTGGTAGAAAGAAAAACAAGTACATTTTAAAAAAATTATGTGTAGTGTTTAAATTTGAAATGAAATAAACAATATAAAGAAAATAACTCTTTCTTCCGTTTTCCGAATCCAGAAAGTCATACAGCTCGTTTTAAGAAATAGGTTTTTTCGTAGACCGAACTGCTCATTTAAATAGCGAAATAATATTTGTTATGAACGTATGTCTTGACAATTAATAACGGTGTGAACAGTAAAAAAACACTGTGTAAATTTTCGAGACAACTGTCATTTAATGATTTTTGTAAACAAAACCGCGTGTGGTTTGTTCTAGATACTCTAATTTAGAACACTAAGTAGGATATGTCCACTAAACGCCATTTACATAAAATAGCATTCGTTTTTGGTTCAGCAGTTTTGCTATTGAGTTAATTTTAATTTATATTCTCTCCATTTACCAGGGTACAGCTCCTGTTTCACTAACAACATACTCACAAAACATGTCTCTGAGCTGTGTTGCTTTTTTTTTTGTTGGTTGGCAGTCGTCACTCCATTCATGTAAACCTTCAAATGTAAAGGTATCTTCAATTTGGAAACTGTCACGTTCTCTGACAAAGTTATGTAAAACACAGCAAACTCGTATTATGGAATTGCACAAAGGAAGGTTCACATTCAATGGTCGATGGGAAATTATCCATTTATTGACCAGGATTCCAAATGTACACTCAATATACCTATGTGCTCTGTTAAGTCGGTAGTTGTATACACTTTTTTTTTTTAAATTCAAACATTTACCTGAATAAGGTCTAAGTAGTTCAGTTGTTAAACTGAAACCTTCAACCCCAAAAATCACAAATGGTATAGGCTCTTCGAAGTCCTGGAAAGACAATTGAGATTCTGGAATATTTAAAACACCCTGTTCAAGTTTTTTTTCTTAAAAATAGTGTCCATAAGTACAGTGGAATCAGCAGACTTACCATTTGCACCCACATCAACGAAAATAAATTTGTAGTTGGCATCACGTATAGCGAGTAGCAATATGGAGAAGTTTTTGTAGTTATAATAAAATGAACCACTCCCAGTAGGCTTGATTCCTCGTATATGTTTCCCGTCAAAGGCTCCAATACAGTGCAGGAAGTTTATTTTTTTCGTAAAACTCAGCAGCCATCTTAAGCCAAAACTCTGTAATGAGGTCTGCAAAGCATTGTTGTCTAGCAATTTTCCAGATGGCATATAAAACCTGTCTTACCAACAATGAAATTGTAGGTTGGCTTATTCTGTATTGGTAACGAAGATCTTGCATCGAAGTTCCCGTTACCAGATATCTGAAAGTGAAATAAATGCAATACATTTCAAAAACATAATGTACCAACTGCAGCAATTTAAATATTTACACAGGTACATTAAATATACTATTCTTTGTCTATTGTATTTTTGTTAGATTTATTTGTTTCAGTGACAATCATTCAGAAGAATTCGAAATCCATACAATCATGCTACACGAGAGAATGTCTTCAGTTAAAGGGAGTCAAAAGCGGTTCAGCTGCAACCGGGAAAAAACAGTACACATAATTTGAACAGCTACGTTTTCTAGAAACTGCAGTAAAAAAACTACCTAGGTACTACAAATGTGTACGGAGAACACATCGTGATTGAAGAAGCAGATGATACACGAATGTTGTATGATAGTGGGCCTGCATGTAGCAACCTTAAAAAAAACTCTAAAAAACGAACCAACAACGACCATGAGCTAACTGAAGTTCTAAAGAAAAAGATTACATCGGAAGAGCAATCTCGCACATCCCATGAAACAGATGAGGATAAGTTATTTCTCCTGTCTGTGTTAAGCGAGAATCATAAAGTACCTGCTGAAAACAAATTAAAACTCCGGGCCGACATGATTGCTCTCGTAGGTGCTGCCCAAATACCCGTACAGCAAGGATGGCAGCAGGTGGGTTATAATGTAAATGTACCCTCCAATCCTATGCCACCACCATCAATGCTACAGTATCCTCTGCAACCACATCCTTTGCAAATATAATGCAAGCGACGTCTGATGGAACAAAATCTTATACAAATGCAAACAATACCTCAGAAATGGTTAGTGAATCAACAAGTTCATTATTTACACACTAAATTTCAACAACGCCAAGATGCAAACATACCCTTACAATCTCCTCCATCTACAGACAATTCAGTCTCATCAAATGAAGATTCTGATTTTCAAATGAGTGGACCTTTGCAGTTCAATATGTAGTATGCATTCGTAAAAAGTACCCAACATATACATGGGAACTATTTGTCATTTCTTATTACATTTTGGAAACAAATGTTATTAGTTTTAGTCATACTTTATATCACACTAATCTTCGACATAACATACAATAAGATGTTTATTAAGAAATATTGAACTACAATCTTCATGTTTTCAAAATATTTAACTTTTTTCAACACTACTTAATAATTCATAATGCAACAAAGTTCATAACTTGAAATGTAATTTTATCGATTTATTTACCTCAAAGTGACTGCGAGTTTTTCTTCAGGTGTGATACACTTTCCCATTTTCGTTTCTTTCCCAGTAATATCAGCCTTTATTAACGACAATTTAAAGAACGACGATTTAAACATTCTAAAGTAATTAACAAATTTGTTGTCGTCTGAGCATACTTTATTAAAAGAGCATAGTACAACTCTTTAGGTTCCCTTAACGATATCATAGGGTGCACATTCATCTTTCTCTCCCTTTGCCTTCTCCTTTTCATTAGGAGTATAAGGAGGAGCTGATATGTATACTTGTTGTCCGACATGTTCTCTCATCACTAGTAGACTGATTACGTGGTGGCCAAACGGAGTGGTGGCGGAACTGGCTGTGCCGCATGGCAGCCCAGTGTAATAATCTCGGCATGGTACAATACCCCGCCACAGCTCTCCCCCACACGTGACTGCCGATGTGGTCGCGGGGCGCGGCAGCCAGTCAGCAGCTAGTTGGTGGCTACGCCACCCATGTCGCGTCCGGCTGCGCCATCTGGCGGCCTAGTGTAATACGGCCCTTGACACTTTCAAAGTAACCAGCAATTCCAAACGAACCCTTTACGTTTTTGGGAAGAAACAACAGCATCATGGCACCGTTAACTAACATGCAAAGTTGAAACCGAAAATGAAAGGCAAAGAAAACTTCCCCTTAAAAATATAAGGCCATGATCTATCACTTCTGCACCTTGTTTGATCGTCATTTTTTTTTAATGCATTAATATTACATTTACTTAAAATAATTATGTACATTTTTCGAAAGAACAATAAGGGTACTAATTTGAATCAATTAAATATTAAAATTAACAACATACAAATTTATACTACTCAAAATAAAAAATTATGATTGTTTACACAGATGATAAGTTGAATAGAACACAATACGACAGGCAAAAAAGAACAAAAAGTGATTTAAGAGTAAGTAACAATAACCCAGTTACGTACGAAATTAATGTCAACTTTTTTTGTATGAAAGTAATTTAAAACTAAATATAAGATAGTCCGTCAGGAAAATTCATGTTATAAAGTGATTCTATCGAGTTGATAAATGTCTAACGTTGATATGTATATTTATTAGTACATTTTATATTTATAAACCTATGATATTGTGATATTTATGTATTTTATATATGCATGGCGAATTGTGCTGTATGTAAAAATGTTTCATAACACGAGATATATTTTTGCTTCTGTAAGACAGATAGTATACTGCAAATATAACTGTACATGGACTGTGTGTGCAATATTAATAAATAAGTCAAAAAGCCTAAGTTAGTGAAAGCACAAAAAAAACTGTCGCCCAGTTTGTTAATGTTTTTACTGTTAATTACATGTTTTTTTTTTTTTCAAAACCAAAAATTAAGCATCTTCGACTAGTAAGATCTTTGACGAAAATTCTGTTAAAGTATATTATTAGCATCAGCTTTATGCATTTGTCTCGAAAGAACGACATACCCTAATTATAGCAAAACTAATTTAAACAATACTGGAAGACAAATTTCTAACATCATATCTCATTTAGGATTAAAACATAAGTGTCGCAAAAATAGTGGAAATGAGGGATAGTACCTTGCAATGACATCACAGACAAAAGGTTTACTCTCTTTTATTTAGTAAAATTTATCGCAATGTAATTTGAACTAAAGTTAATGACAAAAACAGCCAGATATCCCATTTTCTACACATTTGGATTTGTATCATTGATTTCATATTCATTAAAATGACCTGTATCAAATTTTTTTCTACAGACAGAAGTTATTCCTTTGGACGAAATATTATGTTTTATCAGGAATTACTGTAATCAATAGTAGGTAGGGATGTTTTAGTTTTAGATTTAGTTTATTGCATCCTTAGATCTTTTTTGTGTACATTTTTGCACAAAGATATCGGACAAGTCATATTTACAATATACAAACAAATGAATAAATTACTTAAGTTATACATTAAAAATTATACACTAAAAGAGCGAAATTCAAACATTTCTTGTCGGTTCAGGCTCGCACGTAGGCTCACGTCAGCATACTT
>PNEQ01020491.1:0-15413 GCA_003012365.1 Medauroidea extradentata | reverse complement strand
CTTTTGTTTTGCTAATTATCAGCGACAGTTGGTACACCCCTGACGTCATTCGCCACAGTGCGAACCTAGCGCTTTTAACGGGAAATGCACAGACTGATCCCCGGTGAACTTGAGTATAAACAAACATATTCAATAGGTTCCTAGTGGATGCTCTCGCCTACCTGGATAAATATAGTACAGATATGAACACTGGATTTACCGGTTCAGCCCACCGCAACTATTATACAGAGTACAAAATAAGTCATTCTTAAATTACAACATATCATCTATGAAGTCTTTCAATCTTGTTTCCCTTTTATGGGCTTACAAATTGTTAGTGATCATTCAGTTCTGCGTTTGTACGCCGGTATGGGCGTCCCTAGGAACTAATTTTTCACTCAATCCGGACGTCGCAGCGCACTGGCGTAAGGTAGGCCGGGCGGCCGTTGCTCACAGATCAAAGCCTCACTCCCAGTTGCAAACCAAACACTAAGTGACGAGTCTCGGGACCCTATTAGGCTCATACTGATGCCGGAGCGTTGGAGGACCTCTCTCATACTACGTTAACCCCAAATTAAATAAATAGATACATACGAAAAATTTAGGTAAGCTCGGCCAAGTGCCTTACACGTTCAGTATTTAAAATGTATAGCTTGTCAACTGCTCTCTTGCGTTGCAATTTCGAGGATGCTTCTGTTAGCAGGTTGTATATATGTGTATGTGCTCTACTACTAGTGGTTGCCAAGTCTCTGCTGTGTCTGCTACTGCTGAGGATCTCAATGTACTGAAGATATATTAGAGATGATAGGAGATAGTTTGATACCCTTAGAAAACGACTTGTAAATTGCAAATGATATTACCAATACTGCAAATTTTGAAATACTTAGGTTCATTATCATGAAAATCAAATTTAATATTTTTGTGATGCTTTTCAATTAAGTCAGAAATAAAATGACTACAATATCTCACACTATGGGTACACACATATTCAAACATCATTGAAATATTTACGGGTTCTGAAGTTCTTGTAGTTACGTAAAATTTTGTAACTCATTAAATTAATAGTTTGTCCGGCTAGCAAACTCAGTTGCAGAGACGTAAGAGAACTTTCTCACAAACCTCTGGGTATGGCAGTAATACAATTTCCATATCAAATTGGTATGAATTTCAATATTATTTGTATTGTAAAGTGTCTGGCCTCACCAGCACCTTTATAATGTAGTTTGTTTTAGTGTTTTCGGCCATAGGCTTATACATAAGGAATTTATATTTATTTTTTCTCAGAGACTTAAAACCCCAGAAGATGTGTCAGTTTACATTTAAATGCTGTCAGTTTGTCAAGACCACAGTTTACTTGGTTATCATTCAGATATTAATGTGAAAGTGTAAGGTGGGCACGATTATGGCCTACAGTGTGAAGTTGTTGCCCGGCTTTCTGCATAAGAGGAGCTAGTTTTCACCATGTTCAGTGCGTGTAAAATAGTGCTTCAAGAGTAATATTCCTTTTTATGTTTTATATATGTATATATTTTATTATGTCGTTCTGACCAATGGAAGGTTGCACTTGTGCAACTGCCTGAAATATTCAAGGAAGAACTATTACTAAAAGATATCTCCACCAAAATAATTAACCACATGTTCATAGGGGACTTACACTATTTGTAAATGCAATTTATGTAATTTGAAAATTCTTTCTATAGCCTAAATGATTTATGCGTGGTAGCCAGGTAACTAGCTAAACATAAGATTTGTTAGGGGAGGTTAAAGTTGTAGTTTGTATGAGGGAAAGTGTGCATTTAATAATATCAATTTACTTCTTAAAACTTCAAATAACTTCATTTAGTTCAGGGTAAACTTGGAGACAGTTAATTTGAGGGTGAAATCATTTGAAATTAGCATCACTTGTCGGGTGTCATTTTAATCCTTATTCAATTTGCCAACTTTTTTCTCTCTTGAATTTTCTTGGTAATTTTGTGGGCTGAAGTTTTATCCGTGTTATAAGATTTACTTGTAGTTTACAGCCTCGGTCGAGAAACTAGGGGCGCGACAGGCTGGCGCCGGGAGAGGGTGAACAAAGGCTTAGGAATGTGGGGATTTTTTGGGGAGTTGCAGTGACGTACTTTGAAACTGACTGCTCTCCAAGTTAATGTATCACTCCGCCAACAGCGGGAATTTAATTAAATATAAATATCTATATTTTAAGTGAAATATTTGCTTACCAAAAATAATATATCATTAATTTTTATCAACTTTAGTTTGCACAGGTTGTAAAGTGTAATTTTGTTTGTTTTGGCCTTGGTGAATTGAGAGTTCTCGGATGTTTGACAGTGGGGAACTAGTTCCCGCCCGCCATCTTGGTGGCTGGCGAGAATGAGTTCCTCGCCCCAGTCTTCTTACAGTCAGTCTGTTGGTAGGACGTGTTTCGCAGAGTAGATTAAGGACGTGGTACAATGAGGGCGAAGTGGAAGTATCGCGATAGGCATCATGGTTAATTAACTGTCTTAATTATTATTACTCTCAAACAGTTGTGGTGATTCCGCAAACCGTAGTAACGGTGGTTGCGATGTAGAGATGAGTTGTATTTTTCTGTAGTTGAACTTAAGTTTTTTTTTATTTCCCGCGCCCGAGAACTCTTGTCACATCACAGCCATTATGTGTTAATCAACATTTCGGCTGCCACGCGCATTTTATCTACAACTGCATCATACTCAAATTTTTTTGGAATTAAAAGTGATGTAACGGCCAGGAACTTCACCTCTTTCATTTCTTTAGGGCTCAAACCCACGAACTTACCCTAGATTTTAAGAGGTGTTCTACTGGCAGGTGTTAGGCCGAGAGCAAATGTGGACGTGCGTTGCACATAATTTTTAAATTAATATATAAACTATCAGTACCACCACAGTATAGTCAATTTCAATTGTTTTCTGGTTACTTAATATTTCAGACATTTAGCGCCAATCAAGTTTTACAGTTTTCAAGAGAAAAGACAAAGGCACTTAAAACAAATAGGCCGGCACAAAGTCAAGTTAAATAGCTCATATTACAGTTTGTTCACAAGATGTCTTGATGCTCACTAAAATTATTAAATCTGGTACAAATTCAATTACTGCCTCTTCTTAAGTTGGCTAGAAAATATATTGCTTTTTGCTGGCCTAAGCAATCTCCCTGTAGTGCCCTAACAAATTACGATGGCGGCAGTTACAAAACCCAGGCCATCGTAGAATCTGCCATGGTGCCTACAAGTTCGAAGGTTCAGGGAGCTAACACACTCGCTTTAAACAATGTCTCTCAGGCTCAGAGATATAAACTTACTTCAGCAAGGAGGAAGAAATCCTCTCCTAAGACCAAATATGAACTACTAGTTCTCAATGGGCCTTACTCATAGTCACGAGATAGTTCCGAGATGATCCTGAGACCAACTTGTGCCAGTTAGTCCAGGGTTGGTCCTGACTTAGTCCGGACCAAGTGTTACCTTATTCATAAACGGCAACTAACGCCGGTCTAGAGATAGTAGCGGGATCAGCCTTGAACATTGTTGCCAGATGCTTCGCGCATGCGCACTTTACTTTTTAACACACATGCAAGTATTCACATGTGAAAATAATTTTGAATTTAATAGACATTTACCCCGAAATATTGTTTCAGTTATGTCATATACTGTATTTATGCAGATATAGGCCGCACCTTTTTTCCAAAAATATGATCTCAAAAAGTGGGGTGTGGCCTCTTTGCGAGATAAAAAAAATTCCCCCCCCCTCACCCCCCCTCCCCCAGAAAAAATAATGAATATGTCAACATAGTACACTCTACTTTACTGTTTTAATTCATTTTCTATGCACGAAAGTCGAAAACAGAACATAAACACACGTAATAAAACATTCGTATACGGCCCACGTACAAACAAACATTGGGCGACGGCCAACCGGCTTTAGACATACTGTTGCGGCGTCTGCGGCCCACAACTACCGCTCACAAGATGTTTTCTTGAACTACAGATCACGAAGGTGGCGTTTTTTTTTTTTTTTTAACAAAATACCGTACGGAGTTGAAAATAAGGGCGGGCCACTTGACATTTATTTGTGTTTTGCTTGTATCCGAGGGCAAATATTTTAATTAGTGAGAATACTATGGTCAGTTTATAAAAGAAACCATTAAATGTGGTAAACTTTCTTGGAAGTAAAATAAATAAACAATAAAAGCAGACATGCAAGTTGGCTTTGTTTACAACAGGTCCCGTGTAACATTTGGAGTAGGCTAGCGTAGCGTCAGATGCACGAGGACAGCCGGCAGAGTAGAGAGAATGGCAGAGTGGCGAGCGTGGTGTGAGACAAAAACAAGCTTACAGTGTTGCCAGAATGAGTGTTGCTCACAATGTGTACTTTTGAAAGGACATTTGCTTCTTTTTTTGGAAGGGATATTTACGTATCTTTTTGGTGCCGAATGTTTACATCATAATAAACACTCACGCAGCTGTTAAAAGCACAGTTCCGTCATCTAGCACACACACTTTAGCGCGTGGTTTGGTGTAGCCGCGGCATAAAATATATATACCCTCCCCCCCCACCCCCGGCAACGTGTGCATTACGGTAAATAAAGAACATGATAGAATACCAATTAAAATTTACTTGCAAAACATTACATGTACGGAATACCTACCAATCATGTTCATTAATAAAAAAAACTGAAGTTAAATATAGAATACCTACCAATGAAATTCACTTGCAAAGAAATACTTCAAATACATATTAAAAATGTTGTATATCTTAGGTTCAGAAAATACGTTTATGCACTATGCACTCCCGCTGCTTGCCTCGCTGTCACTTTCCTCGTTGCCACTTCTGTCGTCGTCGTCTCCTGGTTCATCCAGGTCATCTGCCTCATCTCGTGCATTCCATAATGCGTCGTCTTCCGAGCCGTCCATCTCCGATGAGATACCCGTGACCTTGAAGCTTTTCTTCACTAAATCGTCGGAGATGGCACGTCATGCTGAAAGGATCCACCGACACACTTCTGTCAGTGAAGCTTTCTTCGGACGGCCGGATTTCGTTGTCTCCTGATTTGACCGAATCCACTCATTGTACAGACGCTGCATGCGCACTTTGAAAGGGTGGTTTGTGCATACGTCGAGCGACTGTAGCATGCTCGTCATACCGCCTGGTATGACAGCCAAATCCGTCTTCCCCTCCTGGAGCCGCTTCTTTACGCCCTCCATAAGATGTCCTCGGTAGCTGTCTAGAACGAGCAGTGATTTCATTCGTAGAGGTCCCCCTGGCCGTCGACACCACACGCACGAGAGCCAGTCCTTCACTAGGTCTTCGGACATCCACCCTTTTTCCTGGACGCGCACAATTATTCCGGGTGGGAACTTCTCCTTTGGCAAGGTCTTGCGCTTGAAAACTACATAGGGCGGTAGTTTTCTGTAATCCGCCGTCACACATAACATCACAGTGAATCTCTTGTTTGTCCGCTCCCGTACCAAGAATTTTAACTGAGCGCGAACCAGAAGGTGTGACTGTCATGGACTCCGGCGTATCGAAATATACCAGCGTCTGATCAGCGTTTCCAATTTGGCCTAGCTGGTAGTTGTGTTGCCTTCGTAGATTTATTATGAATCTCTGGAAGCTTAACAATTTCTCTTCGTAGCTTGCCGGGAGTTTCTGAGCAATGGATGTTTGTCTTCTCAAAGAGAGGCCTTTTCTCTCCATGAAACGTCTAACCCATCCGTACCTTGCCTTAAACTCTGCAACGGGTATGTTGTTTTGTCGTGCAAGTCTGCTGCCTTCGAATAACATTTCGGTGGGAACTGCAAAACCATTTTGCCTAGTGTTGAGGACAAACTGGTTAAATTCTTCTTCAACCTCGGGATATTTGGGCTTCTGTTCTCTCAAGGTACAGTTATTTTTCTTCAAGCCTTGCAACTTCTCTCTCTGTATTATCCACCTTCTCATGTTCTTATCATTTACACCAAATTTCCTTCCCGCTTCTCTCTTCCCGTGTTCCTGTGCATATTGCACCACTTTGAGTTTAAAGCTGGCCTTATAACTCGCTCTGTCCTTTCCCATCTCTGACGTGCGCAAAATATAAATAAATATATGTATACAAAAACAAATAAATATAAGTAAATATGTATAAACAGAAGTAAATATGTATGTACAGTATATAAAACTATGTAACGATGTAAAAATATAACTGTGAAATCTCCGGTACACGTTTACGTAGCTGTACAGCGCGACTCAAGCTCTCATAAACAACACTGGTAACAAACAAAACCACGTGAAAACGGGTTTGTGGCAGGTGCAGACGAGTGGGTGGCTCAGATAACGGAACTGAAAGCTAGGCAAGAGGGGAGGTAGCAACACAAGCTGTAGGCAAGGTCAAACTCCGCTACACGCGCTAGGCAAGAAGATGATACCCAAGAGGGGTGGGGGGATGGCTACACACGATGCAGACAAGGTCAAGCTCAGCTACGCACGCGTTCCGATCGATGGCGCGCAGCAGCTGTCATCACACTATGAATACATCGTTGCCAAGCGTCAGCATTTTGGTGCGGCCTCTTTTTGAGATATTACTTTTTCTGAAACTTTTGTTCTGAATTTAGGGTGCGGCCTGTATCTGCGTAAATACGGTATGAATATATTGTGACGATGTTAGTACGTTTTGTACCAATAAGCCATTTTATTAAGATATGCTAGTTTAAAGTCGTGAGTTCAAATCTTTGTGAAGTATATATTTCTTTAATATCTTAAACTACAAAATTAATAGGCACGTGATACCGAAATTATATTTGTTTACTCGCTATTACTACCAAACTTACTGCAAAATCATAACAAACATACATATGTTTATATGCAGTTTTGCCCGCTGAAGGCGCCCACTGCTGTAAACTCACGAGTTGCGATTACATTACCCCCCCCCCCCCCCACTCTTGGGATCCGGTTTCTTTTGTACTTTCGACGTACTATTTACATTACATATATGTAGTCTTGTGGTTTGTTAATGGAAACGGCATGCTCAGGACTTCATGATTGGGCGAACATTGATTCAATAAAAATTTCACTGCAGTAATTTTATTTCAGTTCGAATTAAAGTTATGTACAACCCTATTCAATGTTACGATTTCCTTTGCATTATAAATACATTATGCCGTAATTGATCATTGCGTGTTTCTGGGGTTAATTTTGTGTTTAAAAGTGCTGGTGTACCCATATTTAAGTGTATATTTGTGCCGTTAATATTAAATGTTCAGGTGCCGGATTATTATTTGTTTAACGACTTTTTTTTTTGCGAAGTTAAGGCGTCAAGCATTTTCTTACACGTAAATTACATAAATAAAAGCACTAAATTTATTTCTTAAGTTCAAAGTATCGTAAATCTAAACTAACACAAAGTAAGATTTAAATTTAGAAATTCTTAGGGAAGTAAGGACACGTTTACAAAGAAATAGTGACATGATTAATTCATCAAATAATTAAACAAGAAGTAATCAGCGTAACTGTTAAGCCTACTTTCCTCAAAGTGGGTGCAAATTAACCCTGAAAATTAAAGTTGTTTACATAATCTGGGAATATTTAATGATAATATCGATTTAGACATATAATACACTATATATACTAAAGATAAGTCAGATTGTTGAATAATATGAGAGTAACCAGTTCAATAAACTTGGGAAAAATTTGTCTGAGAAGTCTTTCTTACATAAAAATTAATAAAAATAGACGCCACTTTCAAAATATTACAAGTAGACGTGCGAAATATATAAAAGTCAAATCAGGTTTATATGCAGAATGTGTTCCAAGTTTAATGAAATTCTGAAAAATAATCCTAGGATGTGTATTAACACGCTCTTAAAAATATAAAGATGGCCGTAATTTTGAAAATTTGAAGAGAAGATGAACGACGTGCACCATATTTAAGTCAGCTTTGTGTGTAGTATGTGTGTACCAAGTTTGGAGAAATTATGAAAAATAATTCGTAAGATATGTTACACTATGCTAAAAATATAAAAATGGCCACCATTGCGCAAAATATGAACCCAGGATGAGCGAAATATACAAAAGTTAGTCATTTTTATTTGTAGTATATGTGTACCAACTTGGTACTACCAAGTTTGGTACAATTCTTAAAATATTTACTAAAATATGGAATACTATGCTAAAATGTAAAAATTCACGCAGTTTTTTTTTATTTGTAGGCCTACACAAAATGAAGGCAATACAAAAAAGTTAAGCCAACTTTGTGTGCTGTACATGCGTTCCAAGTTTGATAAACTTCTAAAAAATGATTTCAGAGATATGTAATATTATGCTAAAAATATGGAAATAGCCAGCATTTAAAAAAGAAGATAAATGAAATGCACAAAAGTCAAGTCAGCTTTGGGTGTAGTATGTGTGTACCTAGTTTGGTGAAATTCTGACAAATATTTCCTAAGACATGAAATACTATGCTAAAAATATATAAAATGCCACCATTTCGAAAATATGCACACAGAATGAACTAAGTACCTATATAACAATCAACTCAACTTTGTATGTAGCATATGTGAACTAATTTTGGTGAAATTCTGGTAAATATTTCCCAAGATATGTGATACTGTGCTAATAATATAAAAATGGCCGCAATTAAAAAATATATACGTGAACACATGGTAAGCGAAATTCACAATTTTCAACTCGGCTCTGTGTGTAGTATATGTGCGCCATGTTTGGTGACGTTCTGGAAAATATTTGATAAGATATGTGATACTGTGCTAAAAATATAAAAATGGCCACTATTTTAAAAACATGAACACAGGCAAAGCGATACAAACTAAAATAAAGTCAACTTTTTACGACGTGTACAATGTTTGTTGAAATTCTTTTAAAAAATTTAGTAAGATATGGAATACTATGCAAAAAAAATTAAAAATGACCGCAATTTTAAAAATATTTTTTCAGGATGAACAAAATAACAGTACTCAACTCAGGTTTGTTTGTACAAGTATTCGTGTACCAAGTTTCTTGAAGTTCTGAAAAAATATTTCCTAAGATATGCGATACTAAGCTAAAAATATACAAATCGTCACCATTTTGAAAATATGCACACAGAATGAACGAAATACATAATTTTCAAATAAGCTTCGTGTACGATATATGTATGTGTGTGTGTGTGTGTGTGTATATATATATATATATATATATATATATATATATATATATATATATATATATGTGTGTGTGTGTGTGTGTGTATGTGTGTGTGTGAACGAAGTTACAACCCTGAAAAATATTTAGTCAGATATGTAATAGTTTGCTTAAAATATAATAATTGCCGCCATTTTGAAAATATGCACACAAAATATACGAAGTACACAATATTCAAGTCAGCTTTGTATGTATTATATGTGTACCAAGTTTGATGAAATTCTGAAAAATATTAACTAATATATGTGTTACTATGCTAAAAATATAAAAATGGCCACTGTTTTGAAAATATGCACATAAAATAAACGAAATACACAATATTCAAGTCAGCTTTGTACGTAGGATATGTGTACCAAGTTTGATGAAATTCTAAGTTATTGTTCCTTAGATATCTAGCTTTACCAAAAATGTTAAATTGGCCGTCATTTTGTAAATATGTGCTTGGCGTACACGAAATATATATAAAAAAAGTCAAGTCGGACTACAAAGACCTACATGTGTAGAAAGTTTTATGAAATCCGGTCAACTGGTTCAAAAGCTTTTAGGGAGGGGCACGCATACATACACAGACAGAAAGGTGACCTCATAAGCCTACTTTTTCCTTCGGAAAGTAAGCTAGTAAAAATAATCATACACATATAGATAAACCACAGTAATATGATGTCTGTTATTAAATGCATGAGAAATATACACATTGATTATTTCACCCCATTCAACAACTACCAAGCATGCAAGTGTATAAAAATGCACACAATCATACGTACGTTAATATGAACAACTAACTGCATAGTTTGTGTAACATTGGAATAGTATGTGACAATTAATAATGTGTTTGTGACATTTTGTTTAAATGTTTAGATTGTTAACGAGCTCCTTATATCTGGCAGTAATGTATATCAGTCACGCTAAGCTAATACTACGAAATAATTTGAATAGAACTGAGTCTTATGGACGGGTGTACACAGCAGTACATCTTAATTTGAGCGAATAAAGAATCTATGGCTATCGCTTAATGGGACCAGTCGGTTGCTCATATAGTCAGGAACGGATTTATTTAAAATGTTATGAATATGCTAAGCGATTCAACTGACACCTCTCGCCAAGTCGTAACCATTTAAGTTTATCGTAAGAAGATGATCGCGGATCATTAGATAAAATAAAATTCGCAAGCGCGTGTTTTCTACTCTCTGTAATTTTTTTTGCCAATTTTTCCGTTAAATGTGTATGTGTCCCATTTCGGAAAGATAAGTTACTGGACCAAGGAAACTTTTAAGTGTGTAAGGAGAAAGTTTCTACGCCTGCGAATGGTATGCAATACAGATAATAGTTTCCTACATATGCTGGTAAAACTATTTTACTAGGAAAGGTAAGACGTGAAAGACTTGGATGTTATATTAAACAATGCCATTATTAAAAATAACATTCAAGTCTTTCACGTCTTTACTAACTGTATTGGAACGCCAGTCAAGCACATGTTTGGAAGCAAAGCATAATTAACTCTGTTTAGTATAATTCACGAGCCTTTTATGATTCACTGAGAATAAGTAAGATTCACGTTCAAGTCATTACGTGCTGACCATTGGTGAATAGCCTCGAGATCAGAGCTTACGTCATCAATCGCAGTGACCAAAATATTCGAAAGGACTAAGAGATATGTTTGCAAATCGTAAGCGAAGAGATGGTGCTTGGACTTAGTTAACACACTCGGTAAGTTATTAATGAACAAGGAAAATAGCAGAGGATCTAACACTCAACCCTGTGGCACACCAGCATCCTCAGATCACCATGCAGACTGATTATTGTTTAAAACATATTGCTTGGTCAGTTAAGTAATATCTCAGCCACTGAACAACACTTTCACTCAAACCAAAATAAGATCAGCCTTGCTGATATCTGATATGACTAAGGCCGTATAACATGCTTGTCATCCATAGCCAAGCTTATGATATCAGTAATATTAATAAAGACAGTGCACGTGCTATGATGGCTATAAACGCCTGACTGTAGACTGTCAATTAAAGAGTTTATATGAATATAGAAAATATTTGTCTAGGTGCAAGAAATCCAAGAGCTTTAGATAAAGCAGGCAATATGTAAATGGGGCGAAAGTCGTTAAGTTATTTAGCATTCCTACATGATATTTTGAATAAACCGAATGCTATCTCTATCGGCTCCTTTGGCTTCATATTAACTCACGCTTTCTTTGAGAATGTTCTTGATAACTGCAATGTGTAACACACGTATGTTGACATGATGTTCACACGGGCGTGGTGTATCTGTAATGGCATAACAGGGCCATTCCATGGCAGTTGCTATAAAGGTTGTTGCGACCCTGATTTAAATGTTTAGAATACCCACTCGTAGAAGGAAATAGTGATAATGGACGACTTGAAGTACACGCCCCCTGACGTCACCGCAGGGGAAAAGTACTGTGGGAAACAAAGCTTGTTTACAAACATGCTGATTTGTTAGTCGGTAATTGCAGAAAGCATAAATGTTGCGCATTTATAGATTTGCACGCAAGGGTAAAAAATATTAGTTTCAATATCATGGTTAAGATACGCAAATACATAAGATTAATGTTTACCTGAGAAAAAAAACGGCAAATTCCAAACAAATAATAAATTTTCTTGACGTACATCTCATCCAGGACATGTGAAGCCAAACAGTTAAATGAAGGTTATGTTCGGCTGCGGTATCCATGGAGATAGGAATTGTATCCCACACCTGACTGAAGCTCAGCCTCTTTTCAAGTCGTCCATTGGGCAGCACTTAAGGCGGCCGCCTGTCTGGCGCTCGAACTGCGTGCAGCGTGTTCTCAGTTATGTTTTTTTTTTTTTCAGAGACCAGTAATCGTGCGTTCACAATGCTTATCTACGAACAGAAAACACATTTCAGACTACTTGTGATTGTGACTTTCAAGACACCACACACAATGGAAGCATTATTTTAAAGCCCTCAAACTTGGCTAAAATAGGTTTTTTCACGCGGTTGTTTCTCAAGATATATGTAACGGATTTGTTCTAAATTGAAGTGTACAAGTATATTGGACATTTTATTACAGTGACGGTTCAATAAAATGATAGAGTCATCGCTTAAAGGGCCACAGTAAAAACGTTACGGCGGGAACTCTTGCGCGCGCGTTTAAAACTTCGGGCGTAGAGGCGATATCACAATACATGTGCCGGCCGACGTCGCTCCTAGCGCTTCATCTATTTTCCCCTCACACTTACAAACATACCCTTCACAAGGCGGTCACCTTAACAGCTATAATTTTGGTAAACAATGGAGGGTGAGTAATGTATGAAGCAGTAATGAAATAGTACAAGGACGGGGGAGGCGGAAGATATCCGAGAAAATACACCGACCAGCGACATAGTCCGGCACGATTCCCACCTGTGAAAATCAGTAGTGACCCGGCTGGTTTATTGCACTGTTTGTAAAGTGTAATTGTAATAATCTTTTATTCTTGCAATAGCAGTGAATCACGAATTACAGCCATGCTATTTAGTTCTAAGGTTTTAGCAATATATTTTTTTTAAGCTGAAACGAGAGTTGATATCAAAAATCTTATTGGCAGTTTTATTTAAAATGATTCTTACTGTGATAGCTGTTTTTTAAACGAGAAATTAGACACTTTATGCTAAAAAGTTGGTTATCCAGAATTTAGTTAATTACATTATTAGCTAAATCGGTTGTAATTACTGTCTTGAAGAAAATCAGCCAACATGGAGAAGATGATATTTGTATATCTGCTCTCGTTTAGGCGTACAACAATTAATATCGTTAAAAAAGTAGAAACAAGAGAATGTGGCGTTATTAAAGGTCAATTATTGTGGACGCACGCCACTGCAAGGCCATACCAGGATATATTTACACAGGACGACAAACAATACTACAACATTACAAAATAAAAGTCAAGAAACAAGCCAAGATTAGCCGCGGATTGTTTCTTTCTTTAATTTTTTGTAGCTGTTTTTATTTGTATTTTTATTGTTCTTTTAAATCCACTGTTAGTCTTCCGGCTCTCCCTAGCCTTACAGCAGTATACATTCATAATAATTATTCTTTTAATTCATGTAATTGTGTCTCACACGAACTTTTATTAACTTTAAAAGCATTAAATATGTATGATATTTTCTTAAATTCTTGATTGTAACAATTCTTTTATACATTTTATTGTATAGGGCTACATAATTTGTAGAAAGCATATATGGCATAACAGTTGACTAAAAACTGAAGTTTTCTTTCATTGTCGGTTGTATAAAATACGTATTTATATATTTAGTTATTCAAGTATTTTTAAAAACTTACTGAGTTTCAGTGTAAACCCGATTATGAACATATCGCAATTTACAGACAATATATAATTATGTCAATAATATAAGAAAATATATATGGTTTAACTGAAAATTTTTCTGTTTTAATAATTACGAGATGGTTTACATATAACTTACCGGAAATTTTTACACAGTACGCCTATTTTCTCAACAATGTCTCTTTCCCCCTTTATTCTTTGCCAATGGTAACCCATGTCCTCCCTCAGAGATGTAGCCGGGGAAGGTCATTAGGTTCCCAACCCTCCCCCCTTACCTTACGGAAACTGCTTAAATAGTACCTATTTTCCGCTTTGAAGGTGAAAGTTGAGAGTGTGTTACGACCCTTTAACAACGAGACCTTAAGCGCTGATGAGGATGCGGTGACAACACAACAACCATGCTCGAGATGGAATTCCAACCCAGGACCTCTCGCACCGTAGACCGGTGCCTAATCCACTACGCTACGGAGGTCGGCGTTTGCAGTTTGGAATCCAAATCATCCCGAGGGATAATCCCGAACCTCCTTCCCTCCCCTACCCCCTCCCCCCTCGGGTAACGCTTTATTGATGGGTGTTAATTTACAGACTAATATTCCGATGTTTGCGAATCCCCCCTCCCGGTTTTCCCCCTACCCGAACACAAATCCTGGCTAAGGTCCTGCCTCCCCCTCCCACTCGGACAACTCATGTGCCTATCTCCATCAAAGATTTCGATTTGAAAGGTACAAAATAGTGCTCTTTAAGCAGTATGTAAACATTGTGTATACAATTTTTAAAATTATTAAAATTTTCTTAAGATAAAATTTGAGTGATGCATTTAGCGAAGTTCCTTTGTCAAAACGCAGTGCATTAGCCACTTGAGTAAAAACAAAGAAAAATCATATGATTAATTTCAACAAAAACAATTCAACATGTTAAAAATAATTAACGGTTCAAAATGCATGCAAAAATTATGATAAACTCAACTCAAACAATCTTAAATACGAAATTAAAAACTGATAACTAAATAATGCTGGGGAAAACAAAATGAATTTATAAAATGCTTTGTGGTGTTCCATTCCCTTGACAACTGACACCGAACGGTGTTACGAACACTATTTTGAAAGATTTTTATTTGGATGGAATTCAGTATTGTAATTTTACAGTCATAATAACCTTAGATAAAATTATTTTCTACTGCCACTGTACTCATGACATTTTAAATCACGCAAAAAACATTCACACTTGGAAACGTTATCCACGTATCATTAACTTTAAGTTATTGTCCGCACATAAAAAAAATTATGTTTCGAATTCTTTAACTGACCACTTTTTAAATCTCCAACACACGTCACTATTCAATACTTTCAATAATACAGCACATTTTTGTAGAAAAGTCTTTCTTCTGTACTGGTGTCCGTATAGCTTGTTATCGTTTACCAAGTGTATGTCCCCTCCCCTCATTTCGACTTATAAACTGGGATGTGGTGACGTTTCAGTCAGTAAATGTTAATTATTTTGTAACATACATGGAGGTACACCAATGGTAATTTAGAGATTTCATCATGTGAATGTTTGAGAACAGAAAAGATGCAAATAGTAACAAATTTACCACCGGAAATGTACCAAAACTGTTTTACTCGTGGTCAAAGCTAAGGCTAATCAGAGTATTTTGACAGGCGTCATTAGCTGAGCTGTAACATTGTTTTTTTATGCCTGAATCCTTAAACTTGGTCAAATGTTAGGACTGTACCCGAAAATATTTAGCAAATTTCTGTGGAGTACCCTAACCAAAAGGTCAATTCCTCCTGCGTAGGGAAATTTAGAAATGTTAATACTTAGTTTACACCTAACTTTTTATAATACACTAGCTGCCCCGACAAACGTTGTTTTGTCACATAAATAACTTATTGTAAGTGTGTAAGGATGTGGTATATAAGTGGAAGAGGTCTAATAAT
>PNEQ01020490.1:0-15414 GCA_003012365.1 Medauroidea extradentata | reverse complement strand
TTTATCCAGCAACAAGGATCATTGTCCGTATTCAAGCTATTTAACTTGTTTAGACGAAACACGTCCATAGTTACTGCGCTCCCCTACAAAACCCCTTCTTCTGACCCGCGCCGCGCAATGTAACTTTTTGACTCCTCTCGGGCTAACGTCACTCGCCAACCACACGTCGGCCTGTCTCTCCCGCGACTCGCCAGCAACTGCCTTCCACAGCCGCGCGCGCTCCCTCCCTGACCACACCTGGTGGCCGCCACCGAAAACAACGCTCACGCGTGCTGGTGCCCTCCTTGCGGCAGGCGCGGAACTAAAGCGCCCACATACATAAAATTATGTCTCATGAAATGCCATTTTCCTGACAAAGGGAAAATGGTCATTTCACAATGAAGTATACATAATTGGCGTTCAACCTGACCTGGAATGTATCTGCGAAATTTACGTACCTCTAATAATAGTCAAAAGATGCCTGTTCTAGCGTTCAACAAAGTTGCTCTGCTCTACTCCATAGATTTTACTGAAATTTACAGCTATAAAAATATCGTCCACATTTACGTGTAAAAAAAGTAATGTTAGAACAAAACAAAATATTTAAGACAAACTACTGCTTTCCTGCATGTATATTATATTTTCCAGGTGAACAACATCCCTGTCGAAAACATCGAAGAAGAGTTACAAAAGCCAGAAAATCGGAATAAAGATGCGATGGCCACATTCAATTACGCGGTCTACAAGTTCCTAATACAGCAGTTCAACTTCTCGTAAGTCTTACTGATTTTCATTTCTGAAGGGGCCACGTTGGCGTAGTGGCTAGAACACTCGCCTCCCACCGAGGCGATCCGGGTTCGATTTTTAGGCGGGGTCGGTCCCCGGAATTTCGCATAAGGGAATCATGGCAAACGGTGCCGCTGGTCGACGAGTTTTCTCGGGAATATCCCGTTTCTCCAATTTTTTGTTTCCGGTGCTGCTCCGTACTCACCTCGCGTCACCCCTCACCTGTGCTAAATACCTAGATGTAAATCTCTTCAATTCAGTTCATTACTGAAACTGTTGTCTGTTTTTCCACACTGTGAATGAAAACAAGTTCAGATATATCCAGCGTGTTTACAAAAACAACTTATCTGAATAGTTTTGCATCCAATCAGCATCCGTTAACTAGAACTCTTTCACCTCCGTGTATAACGTATTTAATTTCACTACGGCGCAAGCATGTGCAACGCAAAGAAAATTTTGCGCGAGTCCAAAACATATCGAGATTTCAGGCTGCTCTTGTCTATATGAAATGCTAGACGCAATTATTAGTTCAAACATGTTGCGTACTGAAAGTGTAGAATGAATTGGAAATATTTGGTCATCGTTAAGCGACGAGGTCTTCGGTTCTGGTGAGAATGGCCCTACACTCTAAAAAAACTAGTTTGTAAATTTACCAGATGTGCGTATAGGAGCGCTAAGAAAGTAGGTATGGTAGAATAGTTTCCCAGACATCCATGGTAGGACTCCTAAACTTTTTATAAAACAGTCAAATGTATACTGAAGTAACCAGACTTGTATTGCGACTATTGTAAAATTTTGTATATTTACAAGACGGAAGTATGGTAACTGCCCCATAATGCGTCTGGGATAATAACTTCCTAAACATTTTAGGAAGTTTTTTTTACAGTGTAGGCAAACATAGAGCAAATGCGGAGGTAAGAGAACCCCTTAAAAACCCACTTTCCATCGGCACTCCTTCCCTACCGAGACTCAACCACGTGAAGGGAGGCGAGTGGTTTTTATTCATACGTAAGGAGTTGAAAAAGCCACGTGTTCACTGACCTGTAGATAGTACCGATGGTTTTTGGTGAAAAGATTTCTGCCCCACGTTGTTTCAATGCGTGCGTAGTAGATGCATAAACGCTGAAATCTTAAATTGAGATCTGCGCTTTTTTCGAAGCCAATATGGATAAAACACTCAATGACAATTCTAGATAATGGTATTTGCCAACTTTATGAGTAAATATTTATCCAGAATTACTAATTCGTTACGCGTGATATCTTGCGCCGCAGTTAAATGCACGAGGTTCCGGCGTCAGAGATTGTGCCTCAGAAGTTCGTAACACTGGAATAAATTTTGTTTAAAAGGTTGGCTAAAACTATTGTCTAGGATTGCCATTGTTTAATTTTCGCAAATTGGCTCCTAAAGTTATAGATTAACGCTTTTAGCGTTGAATTATGTACCACGCCCTCTTAAGAGTACTGTGTACTGGTATGAAATATCCGTGTTTGATGCGCGGAAACAGCTGAGTGATTAGAGCCATAGTACCACTCTCGACGATAGACACATGGCCTCTATTCGCAGCGCTAAACTTGCGTGCAATGTTTTCATATGGGACTTTAAGCGGTGATCCCATAGTTTTATTTTTGCATAGTATGAAGTAAAGACCAATGCACGCACCTCATTTTACAATTTTCGGATTCAGGTCGTATTTTCAGAGTTACAGCAGTCTAAAAAAAAAAAAAAAAAAAAAAAGCAGTTTTTAGCCATTTCCAGAGGCCCAAAAATCATGTTACTAACAAGCATACTGATTTTTTTTCTTCAAAAAGTGACATACTTAGTTTCAAGTGGGTGTTCATTTCATAGATGATAACAACAATAAGAATAAGTTCGGCGGTTTCGCCGCAACACTGTCTAACGGCTAAGTACGCAGTCCTCTTAAGAGATCGTGGTAGATAAATACACGCTGAAAACATCCATTGATTTCCGCACTTTTTTTCGAAGCCAATATAGATAAAATACTCAATGTCAATCCTAGATAATGGTATTTACCACATAAAACAATGGAACAAAGTGGGGCAGAAATCTTTTCACCAAAAATCATTAGCTCTACCTTTAGATTGTCCAACAAGACTATTTATGTACTCAGTCAGAAGACAGCAGTCCATTGGCTGCACGCTGACTCAGAGGTACCGTAATTTTGGGTCTGCATTTAGGTGTAGCTGTATTACTGGATATGTGTTCTTCAGGATGTTACAAATAACTCATGGACCTATAGAAAAGGTGAAGCGAACATAGAGTTGTTTGAGCTCTAGCTTGTGCCCAAAAAAAAAAGTGAATTTTTCAGACCCACACTCATACAGCATACCTTATACTTCTGCGATACAATGATACAGGTTCCTGGGCGGGTGTTGCAGTTTGCACATCTTGCGCACACAGAGGTTCGGGTACGTGGTGGAGAACGGCCGCTATGAGGGTCTTGTCAAGATGATCGCCGAGGGTGAGGTGGATGTGCACGTCTCCTCTATGGGTCTCAACCAAGCTCGCTACAGGCACATGGACGTCACGTCATACGGACCCACCTTCAGGTAAGTACAACCTCCTGCAAGCCTACACAAGTACAGTCGAGAGATTTGGTCAGCGCTTAAGACCAATATTTATCATTTACACTACTTTAACGATAGTTATTTTTTAAAAAATCCTAAACGAGAGCAAATATCGAAAAACTGTTGCACAGTTTTGTTAAAAAAAATATGTAAACTATGCTAACTAATTTTTTCCAAATAAAACGCATAATGGTTTTAGATCATTATACCATTTAGGAAATCACCATTAATGAACTAATTAGACAGCCAAATGTATATAATATTTTGTCTAGAAAAAATGATACTACGTAGGTAGTAAAAACAATTTTTTTATCAAAACTGTGCAACAATTTTTTGATACCTACTTTCGTTTCGGAATACAAAATAGTAATTATTGCGAAAGCAGTAGAAATGGTGGATCATGATCTTAAGGTCACCGCCTGCTTATGCCGCCGAGCGTTGTGCAGAGCTTCAGCCGTTATCAGATTATTCGGAAACTGATCATCTCACGTGAGTGAT
The DNA here is from genome assembly GCA_003012365.1 of Medauroidea extradentata. Classification (NCBI taxonomy): domain Eukaryota; kingdom Metazoa; phylum Arthropoda; class Insecta; order Phasmatodea; family Phasmatidae; genus Medauroidea; species Medauroidea extradentata. The sequence continues at coordinate 11,565 of PNEQ01020490.1, read as the reverse complement.
GTCTGCTTAGGAATAGAATTTCAAGAACGTTCCACACGTGCATACCTTTTCGAGTTCACCTCTGGTCATTAAAACACATTTTCTAGCGGCCTAAAATGGCGTAAATGGGAAAATTTTTCGGGTATTTTTATGTGTGTAAGACTTAGCGCAGAATATTTTAAAAGGTAAAGGGCGCGTACAATACACTTTCATCTATAATAATACTTCATAAAATGATAGGGTCATAGCTGGAAATCTCATACAAGCGCGTTGTCGGTGAGAAGACTTAAAACCAGTTCAGAGACTTGCGCCTAGAGGCTATGGATAGGTGTGATGCGCGTGCTGTCTCATCCTTACCGCGTCCGCACTTCTAGGCCTCGGACACGCGAAATACGTTTGCCCAGATGACCACCTTAATATCGTGGAACGACAGAATAATACAAGGCGTTTGTCTATAATATTCCGCCTAGTAAACGGACTTTGGATAGTAGAATGACGTGTATAAATTCAAGACCTGCATGGGTGGACTAACTACTCAAGTAAAAAACGTCGTTTTGAGATTATCAAGGTTAGTTTCTTTTTTTATGAACCTTGGAGAATGAAAGAACACAAAATTCAATGGGTCAACATTACTCTAGTATCAGCTATTATTATTATACTGAGCAAAACACATTTTTATAGAACTAAGGGTGGCGATTTGGGATAGCAACTTATGCTGTCCTCAATTTCGCTCGCAGACGAATGCAAGCGGGTAGATGTTTGGTCACTACAGGATCTGCAGTATATTCCGGCACCCTCCAGTGATAGGAGGTCTGGACGCCATGCTGACGCCGTTCTCGTACGGCCTGTGGTTCTGTTCCGCCGTCACTTGGGGCGCTGTGATGGTGGTGCTGCGCTTCATGTCGTGGATTCACTCCAGCCTGAGCAACGCGACGTTCGAGCAAGAGGAGAGTGCCTCTTGGAGCGATGTCTTCGTGGCTATCATGGGCACCGTTGGACAACAAGGTACACGCATAGGTGAAGAGCGGCTCAACATTTGTGGGGGTTGGGGAGATTAAAACTTGACTTGAACATCTGTCAGTAAGAGAGTAAACGTACCCTACTTCCAAACACTGTGGCTTCGGATCTTCAGTATCAGTAGGGCTCAGTAGTTTTCGCGAAAATATTTTTGCCCCACTTTGTTTCAGTGCCTTACGTGCACACCTGCAGCTCAACTTCATGATTATTGGCAGAGTGTTTTTATGCAGGGTCGTTAGTCATTTGACTGTGCCAATCAGTACACGGATAACTGCCACACATAACGTCTGTGATTTGCGGGTTTAACCTCCATACGCTGGGTGTTACGGCATCCAATCACTGACCACAAAGCAGAGATTCAGGTGTGCACGTAATGCACCGAAACAAAATGCTGCAAAAATCTTTTCGCGAAAATTATCGGGCCCCAAGTATCAGATATATGTTAAATCTCTTAATTGTGATATAATATGTTATACATTGGTCACTTATTGCCGTAATTGCATATTCCTGCTCTCTGATGGTAACCTAGTGAACACGAGGTACATGTATTGCCCAGTTTTGTGGAGCTTGCAAAGTGGTTTATCACGATATTAAGGTATATCATGACATATGGTTAGTTTACCTTATTTACATGTAAAACGCAAATGTCTATATGTCTACAACTACATCAAAGAGTTCCAGAGAAAAATTTCACATAAATAGGAGGGTCATAGAGATTTTAGAGGGAGGGGGATAGTAATTTTCAAGGGGTGGCTAAACCACTCCTATTTCCCTCCTATACGCATATGGTGGGGTTTAAAGCTGAAGGCAGGACCCTTAATTTTGCAGTACGACCAGTCAACATCTTTGTTTGAGCATGTCACAAAACTGGCGAAAATCTGAAACACATAATCTGAGCAATTTTCGCTTGTGGATGTCCAAGTACTAACTTTTCTTTTGAGGATTAAACGTTGTTTTTGTGGTTGCATGCATTCACAAAACATAAATGAGATAAAATAAAAAATCAACTGGTAAATAATTGTATTTACATATTAAAGACATAATTACGATTCTTTAACGTTAACTATTGTTCAATAAAAATTAAAAAAAGAGCTATTTACGTACAATGGTAAACACTTGCTCAAGTGTTTCTATAAGTCACTGCAACTTCATTAAGAAATTTATCTAGAACCATGCAAGCCAGAGCTTTTTGTCTGGTTAAGTTTTACATACAATTTTTTAATATTATACCCTTATTAAATATCCACGAAACTTCACAATCGTTTATTAGGATCTTTAACATTTTTTTTAATGCAGGTCAATACGGTATCATTGCGCAATTTTGCAATTTGTATTGCGTTAAAAAAGTTTTAGACCTAATAATTACTATAACAATTAAAGAATTACATTGCTCTTTGTTTTATACTTTCCTCCCACTATTACTTGATAAACCATCACAAAAGTATAAAATATACTGAACATATACAATAGGGTTTAATTTTTTATACTACAATTCGTATGTGGACTCTCATGAAAAAACATATCGAAACAATGCCCTTCGAAAATATTTCGCGCAGGTATATTGCGCAAGTTCTTTTCTTGCAGGAGACTTGTTGATGACCTCTGATGATTTTATCCACTTTTAACACAAATGAAAGTATTTATTTATGCTTCTATTTTTAAAATGTGTTAAGGGGGGAGTTCATGCAAAATTGTAATGATTTTAATAATTTTTATGTTTGTGCGAAATACGGTTAGTTTTGTAGCCATTTATTTTGACTATTTTTTTTACAGTTATGACATTTTTCTCTAGCTTTCATAAGGTTTGCGTAATGGCGCCCGTCAAAGTCCGATTTGTATAAAACTGTTTTATACAAGAAACAAAACCAACTGACTTACAGAAATGAAATAATCCACAGAGAAGAACAGTGTCTCGGGCTACGTATATACATTATACATATACAAAAACACGCATTACATTTTTTTTGTATTAAAAAAATTGCAGAATTTTGGCAATTTTTATACCACTTTCAGAATTAAAAAATTACAGAGTATAATTAATACTGTTTTTGTATATATCTCGACGTAGCCCGTAACACTGTTCTTAACTGTTAATTATTTCTATTCTTTAAGTCAGTTGGTTTTCGTTTTTTGTATAAAATCGTTTTATGCAAATTTGGGCTTTGACCTGCCATTATTCAAAAACCATGAAAGCTACACAATTTTCATTGTTGTAAAATAGTATCAATATATGTCTATAAAACATACCACATTATCTCGTACAAATATAAAATTTATTTAAACAACTGAAATTTTGCAAGGAGCCCTCCCTCCCTCCCTCCTCAACGCACATTTGAAACTGATTTACTCCTATCTCTATGGCCACATAATCAGTACTGAACGACCGATAGAATATTTCGTTCCGTGTATCTTGCAGGTCCTTGTACTGAAAAATAGAATATGTTCTATGTCCTGTTAGGACCGTATCTGTAGACCTCTTTCGAATGACAACCAACTGTTCACTAATGCTTTCTCTTTGGGGATAATAGTTGGTTGCCATTCGAAAGAGGTTTCTAATATCGGCCCTTAGTCCTCTAGATCCATCCCTTATCCACCCCCTGGCTGTCTAATAACGTTCTGATGTTCCGCCAATAACGGGACAACTTTTCTTGAGAAAGATTAAGTAACGAATTATTACAAGATAGTTTGCAACAGTAAACATGATTAACGGAAGTATCTGATTCGAGAATGTATTATGAGTTATCCAAGAGCATAACTGAAAATTTCGAAATACGTTAAGTCTTAATTTGTACAGTTCTGAGGCTAAAGAATTTGTAGGTGCATAATTTAATTGATTTTTGTTATGAGATAGAAACAATAAGAAAACCTCTTCAAGGCGGCATTTAACGCAGTCGTTTTACACGCCAATGATTTTATTTTAACAGAATCGATGTTCCTAGAACCTTACAAAATTAGAATGAACGCAGTGTAATATGTTACGGATCATCATCATGAGACTACATAGAAATGCTGAAGACAACGGGAACCTGAACGTAATGGGCGTTGATCCACCTGGTTTTTCAGTGCTCATCGACTCATTGAAGTGATTGGACGTGCTGTATTATTGATTCGATCTTCTTTCTGTATGAGCGAGACGTCTTAGCGACAGCCGTCTTTGAAGGGAGGACCCTGCTTACAGACAAAACACTGTTGTCGAGTGACATTGCGAGTAATGAACTTATCGACTCAAGTAATAAAATCGGGATCGGAAATTTCACAGAAATCTACTAGCAGCTTCGCAAATAAGGCTTACGTCCCCATGACTGTGGCTTTCTCTGATTCGTCTATGTGTAAGACAGACAGACGAATCAGAGAGAGTCAACGCCAGGGGAAAGCGCAAAGCGCTCGTAACACGACCCTTGTTTGCAGTGTTGCCATGCCGAATGCCACGACCTTCCACTAGATACAACTATGGGAATGCATACATGATTTTGGAGCCGGGAGTTGGTTGAACGGGGTGGGGAAATGGAAGTGTCCACACCTCTTGAATATGCCAAGTAAACTAGCACATACATTTTTATCTTTCCTTTATCCTGGCTCGCGTGATGATGGGATACCTGTTACAGTATTGCTGCTCTGTTCTCTCTCAACGAGGAGGAGCCGTGGGTCCATTTTCGCTGAAATGACATATGTGAGTTGTGTGACTGATACCTGTGTGGAGACAGCAGTTTACGTATGTGTAGAGATATATACAAACTGGCGTCCAACGCTAGATATGAATAAGGTTAATACTACTACAGGTTAGAAATACCATTGTTAAAAGTTCGGCACACAGAAAATTGAGCGCTAGTATCGCTAATGGGTGCAAACTGACAAATCACAAAGCTTTCCCGAGTTTTAAGTTACATAAAGTTGATGATCAAAAACGCGAAATTGGTTTATTTTTCACTTTAAAATTAAGTTAAATTTCTCCTGTAATTTGCAAGCACATTTAAAATTAATTTTACAACAGTTTCGTATTTTTCTGGTCCACATGCGATTGCAGCGAGGCTAGCAGCAGAATTTTCCCTGTGCCAAACTCTCCCATAAGAAAACACATTTTCTTTCTAACCTGTAGTAGAATTAACGTTAATTTGAACACCCTGATCTGACAGGGAAGATTTTGAATACATCCTAACCAGTGAAAGAATACTATAGACCCCTTATCGAGCTATCAGAATAAACTATTATTACTCCTTCATACGTTCACTGTGTACAAACGTCCAATTACCAGCGAAGGATTGATTTTTCCCGAATGTCCTTGTGCTTTACACATGCCCTGATTTACCTTCACCATACTGTGGACAGGCGATGCTGTTTACGCTCACAGATGTTGATTGGTCACTATATTCACATGCGGGCTGAACAAAACCTACATGATACTATCAACGACAAACTTGGACGGAACAAATGGTGCCAATTTAGAGGATTGAACTTAAAAACTCCTCTTGTGAACGGCCAGTCCTTTAGGGTGACATCTGGATAGTTCGACGGCTCGCATTCAGACCGCCAAGTAAAACGAACTTTTACAAAAAACACTCTATGTGTCGACATGGTGTCTATTTACGGAGAGTAATTTTAAGAATCGCTTCGCTCCTGCCGATAAGTTTCTATTTTCCGTTAAATGAACTCGTATTTATCCTGGGACAGTGTGGGAATGGGTACAAGGGGTGTGTTCAGAGTAATTTTAGCTGCCATACTGAAATTTCTGAGCTATCTTTAGGCAGCAATCAACCATGTGGTCGTGAAAATATAAGACAAAAAAGTTTTTGTTGTATACACGCCATTACTAGCTATTATTTCTGAGCAGCAGATATTTCCAACAGTTGCATATTAAGGAACTTAAAAGGACTAAGAACAAGAAGCCCTTTTTTGTCCGTTACTTACCAACTGTATTCTTATTTCGAAAATACTTGTATGTTTGGTGACTACAGCAATTTTTGGCTTCCTTGGTTTGTTTATTCTTCTCCTGCCTTTTATTGAACTGCGTGTTTTCTGCGACTCGGCAATATTCGCCAGCAATAGCAAAGGCGTGTATCTATCAAAACACTTCAGTTTTGCATACACTCTAAATCTGAATTAGTGAATATTCACGCTGACAGACGGGGCAGTTTCAAATAGTCACTGTTTAATTTGTGAATATTCAATCATTTCCTTTACGAGTTCTAACATCTAACAAGTGAATCAGTGAATATTCACCGTTTTTTTTTCAGTTGTTTTCAAAGAATAGTTTCCACTTATTTAATCAGTGAAAAATTACTAGAAAATCTGTAGATTTTAACTAATTAACTTGTGTAATGTTGGCACTCTATCGCAAACAGTGAATGGCCACTGATTTCACAGTGGTTTCTCAATGATTCAATTTGTTGAAACTGCTCCACCCATCGGCGTGAATTAGTGAATATTCACTAATTCAGATTTAGAGTGTATACCTCCAGCACGGCCGTAGAAGAACAGTTCTGGACACTCGCCTGGAAACTTGACCCCCTTGTTGTTTGGCTGCAGTTCGCCAAGTTACCGAGAGTGTTGTGCGTCTTTGGCGCTGCAATCAGGGCGGCCGAGCTCAAACTCCACCCACTTCCCTCACACTTTTTTCCAGTGTTTACATTAAAAAAGATAAACGATTTATTAATTTCTTTCAATTTATGAAACACTTCCTTCGCTTACAATCATAAAGCGTGGCTCCAGCAATCTTTATTTATTTTAGAATGTAAACACTGGAAAAAAAGTGGGCGGAGTTTGAGCCCGACCGCCCTGATTGCAGCGCCAAAGACGCACAACACTCTCAGTAACTTGGTGAACTGCAACCAAACAACAAGGGGGTCAGGCAAAATACATTGACAGATAGGCGAGTCTCCAGACCTGTTCTTATACGACTGTGACCCCCATCGAGTAAATGATTCTAAGATTACATTAAGATATGAGATCACTACTTCAATTCACTTTCAGGTGAGTCACCGAAGATAAGTTTGTGCGGTAGTCGAACGTACTGCGCATAGAGTCAACGAGGTAAATGTTGACAGTGTTGGAAGACTTCAAAAAAAGTATTTGTAGTGTGGAAGGTGTCTTCACTGCGACATCTCTTATTCGCCTGAAGTGTGTTTTCATTTAGTTAACTAGGCGCACGCGGTATTGTTTCGTAAAAAACACATTATAGGCTGCTCACTATAAACTGAGTACTCAGCAGAACTTGTAATTAATTAAAAATGTTTTATTGAACCAATAGAGGTTAACTTTTCAGAGTGTTGAAACGTTTGCACTGGTTTTAGTTACATAGAAGTTTTCATATTAATTAAAGTAAATATTGCTGCAAAACGACTGAAAGAAAACTTCATAAAGTGCTCAATTTATCGTGAACGGCCTATACCAACACGCTGCAACTTAAGTTAGGGCATCACAGGCTGAGTAGGAATAATTGATTTTTTATTGTTAGTTTCGCTAGAAAAAACATATTTAAAATGTATCATTATCACTCTCTACTAACACACATTACCAAGACGTAAACTCATAAATTCAGCATCTGACCAATATTTGTGACGCAATCAGTAATATCTTTTTTCTAATTATGAATAGATTCTCGCATTTTCAGAGTCATCAGGTAATTTATATGTAAAATTGGCGACTTGTACCAAAGGCATATGTACAATTTGGCGAATTATACTTCAGACACTTGTAAAATGTTCAAGCGCTATAATATTTTTTAAAGTAACTTCGGCAGCCCTATTTTATTTTTAGAAATGGATTATTTAACACGCAGAGTGATATCCCACCTTAAATAATATGTAATCTCTCTCTCTCTGTCCATATATATATATATATATATATATATATATATATATATATATATATATATATATATATATATACATATATATATATCCATGAAGTATAATTAAAAGGATAGGCAAAGGTAGTCGGACCAAACGGCCACCACCGTGATATTGCTATATTTTTAGTGTATGTCAATGTAATTTGATTTTAGAGGAACATATTGTACATACATATTGTGCGATGTCACGTCAAGTCTGAAATAATGGAAGATCGTGACACAACGTGTTGTTTGCAGCGGTCGTCCTGGACTCTAAGAGTCTGGCGTGGAGGATCGTATTCCTCGTCATGCTGGTACTAACACTGCTCATAGACACGTACTACTCCGCCAGTATCGTCTTCTCCCTGATAACGGAGCCTCCGAAGACCATACGCACCGTCAGCGACCTCATCAACAGCGACCTCGAGTTCGCAGTCGAGAACCTCAGCTACAACGTACCCTTCTTTCAGGTGAAACATCATAGAATCCTCAATAGGCACAGATGATAATATATCGCGAAACAATTTTGTGCCAACATACCCTTGAAAACACTTAACTTTCTTGCAACATGTATGGTTGGGTATTATACATCTGCAGACCAATAACAGGCATCAAACATTACAATAGTGAGATTATTATTGGCTTAGCCAAATAGGGTAACAGCTCTACTTACAAGCGAAAGCCTGAACGTGTGTTGAAACCCAGCAAACAGTCAAGTTTTCCCACGATAAACCATCATCTCTATCAATTGGCAATAGCTAGGGAAGGGAACATTTCGCGGGTTCAATAACCAGCACGTTAGACTCCACTGTCCTGTGTGCACTTAAACCTTCCAAGAGGAGGTCTATTAGCTGCTACTCACAGTAACAGCAGACATTGAACGAGCAGGCGAAGCTGTGAGTACCTATGCATAGAACAATGGATTCTAGCATGCAGGTCATTGAATTCACGAAATGTCCCCTTGCGTATCAGTATCACGTACCAAGAAATTTTCGCCCGATATTCTTAATGAAAAATGGCCATAGTCTCACTCAGTTCCCGCATACCACGGCCATCCGCGTTCAGATTCCCCGATATTCGCATTTGGCAAACGTTGTGGAGGTTGCAGTTATATACAGATTTTCTCAGAGCACTGCCGTTTACCCCGTGCTTGCGTTTCATATCACTAACAACTAACACCAACGCTCAATACCTCTCTGTCAGCTTATGTATACGTTAGTTATTAAATAAACAACTGCTTATTATCATTTCATACCGATAAATATAAATCCGTATCACTGATTAGCAATCTATAAAGTAGCGAAATCGCTTGACTGTTGTCTGGTTGACTATCGTTGCTGAGGAAGATTCCATTTAATCAAGCCTCATTCTGTCGAATTACTTTTCACCGCAGGCATAGGTGTTGGCTCGTGAAAATCTAAATAGTCTCACGCGTGGTATTTTTGCTTTGCATTCTTATTAGTTCTGATACACATGCCGCTACCACCTAGAGGCAGGTCAACAATATGACAGAGAGGAAGTTGGAGGTAAATGAAGCAGGCTGACACATCCGAATACGTTGGGTGAGGTGAGATGAGATGTGTGTGTAGCGGCGATGGAGTTGAGTGGAAAAACTTCTAATGTTTCACTTGCCAAGTAAAAATCGTTGTCAGAACATTTCTTCGCTATATTTCGGCAACGGCGTAGCGTAGGGTGTTCCAAGGTGTGCAGTGCTAAGATATGACTATAAACAACAAGGAGTTGGCTGTGGGACCATTAGATTGGTACACTTTGGAACCAGTACTGTACAAGAGGCAAGTTATGAATTCTCCAGTAATGCACCTACGTTTCTTCAACACAACTGTCACGACCCGTATAGGCCTACTCGGTGCTAATACCACACGCCTTGAAATACAACCACACTACGCCACTGTATGTTGAGTTTATAAGACGACAACAGCTTGTTTATAGACATCGTAGACTGAAATAAAGACTCAGGTTGACGGTGCGCTCTCGCTTTGCAGATGAACGACGACCCACTAGTTCACGAGCTGTACGTGAAGAAGATGCTGGGACCGCAGCGGACACAGCCCGTCTACTACAGCCGACAGGAGGGTATACACAAGGTGCTGAACGAGAAGTTCGCCTTCCACAGCGAGCCGTCCAATGTGTACCCCATCATCGAGGCCACCTTCCCCGACCCCAAGAAGTGCAGCCTCACCGAGATCCAGATCATTCCCATCGAGATATGCTACATGCCCGTGCGTTGGAAGTCGCCCTACAAGGAGCTCATCACTTACGGGTGATTGGCTGAGACTCGGAAATTTTCGCGGATTCATTTGAATGGACGTTATATTTCAAATTCCTGTACACATTATTACGTTTGCGATTGGATCGCTGTCACTGAAACTATTCCTTGAAGAATGTGATTCAATAGCAGACCTGCGTCAAAACTTACCGACTCCCACGCTACCGTGTCAGATGTACAGTACAACTGGTCACTCACTGGAGCAGCAGCCAATGTACAAGTAGATAAGGACAGAGTGTACACAGGACTGCGGAGTCCAGCCTGCTGGTTGTTGAACCCGCGACATTTCCGAGTCTCTCCACAGCCATAGTTGTCGCTAGTAAATTACAAATAATGGACGACTTGAAAAGAGGCGGAGCTTCAGTCAGGTGTGGGATACAATTCCTATCTCCATGGATAATACAGCCGAACATAACCTTTATTTAGCTGTTTGGCTCCACATGTCCCGGATGAGATGTACGTCAAGAAAATTGATTGTTTGTTTGGAATTTGCCGTTTTTTTTTCAGGTAAACTTTAATCTTATGTATTTGCGTATTTTAACCATGAAATTTAAACAAATATTTTTTACCCTTGCGTGCAAATCTATGAATGCGCAACATTTTTGCTTTCTACAATTACCAACTAACAAATCAGCATGTTTGTAAACAAGCTTTGTTTCCCACAGTACTTTTCCCCTGCAGTGACGTCAGGGGGCGTGTACTTCAAGTCGTCCATTAGCTTAAGATGAAAGTATTTAATCTTTTTTCTCACCTTTTACTGTCCAAATCATTCTCGTAAAGTCCCGCGTATATCTAGTTCGTCAGACAGTAATAAAGACTTAGAAATTTCGCAAGTTAATTTGAGGACAAGTTAAACAATTGAACTCATGTAAGTACACATGAGTTACATTCGTTATTGGGTCACCATTTATTAAATTCGTTCTTCAGAACTCAAACACCAACTGACTCTTACGTTACTGTCAGATGAACGTACAACTGGACACTCACTGGAGCATCAGCCAATGAACATGTAAGTAGCTGAGGACAGAAAGTACGATAAATGTCGAGTACAGTCGGCCAGCTCACGATCAATGAATGCTCTCAGTTGCAGCAACAGAGAATAAATTTTATTTGTACGCTACTCACGTTGATTCAGCGCAGCCTTAATTATAATGACCATTGAACTTTGTGCTTGTGATAAATGGGCCATTCGTAGACAAGGCGCACAGTCGGGAATTAAGCCAAATATCAAACTACGTGCAACTCAGAATATAAATGTTGCAACGCCCCCTAGTGGTGCCTGAGGAAACCCCGGAGGAAACCTTTTCTCAGGACACCACCAAGGATGGCGAGCGAAAGTCTGTCACCACCGTTCCCATTTAAGATGACGACAGACACCCTTAGGAAAGGCCTAAAAAGTAGCAGGACTGATGGTTTTACAGTGGAGGACGAGAAAAGTCATCAAAATTGAGGGCAG
>PNEQ01020489.1:0-15414 GCA_003012365.1 Medauroidea extradentata | reverse complement strand
TATTAAAAGAGGCCTTTAAATTTACAAATCTTGCTCTGCATTTCTTATGAACACGTTGGCCAATGTTAACATGGAAATCACTTATTTTGCGTTCCTTGCAGACTCTGTGAATTCCTTGCACACCTTCATTCGTTAATTTAGAACATTCTTCATTACTTAAAGCTGCATTACAAAGGAAACACTGCTCTTCATCTACCTCAATCTTATCTTGTTCTGCTGTATTTTCCCTCTTACCAATTTCCACTTAGATGGTTTCTTCCACCGTCACTCTCAGTAGCAAATCAAAAATCTGTAACAAAAATGAAAGTATGCGTAATATTATTTTATACACTAGTGTACTTGCACTCATATATCAATTATTTGTTACATATTACATTTCAAAACATTCACAAAACAGCAGACAACGTGCACTGTTCATTAAAGTACTCTAGAAAGATAACTATCCATACTACATGTATGAAACAAAAATATTCTTACAGAAAAAAAGACACTCTAGATTTTATATCCAGTTAATTTTTGTTAAAAAAATGCACAGTTTCTTTGATATTCTCGCTCATTTGAGCCAAAATGCAGATTTAAGGAAGTTATGTAACTTTTTTGGAAATAGTCCAAGCTGTGTAGTTTGAGAATGAAATATGATATATTGATGAAACAAAAAGTGTCTTACAGGAAATTTTATATTATTTAAATTTTGTTCCCATAATTTTTCTTGTAAAATGTACCGATTAGAAGTAATTAATTATTTTTTATTTGAAAGTGTTATTTTTTCAAAATGGCGGCTATCCTACACCTTTGGCGATGGTAGACACTTCAGAATCGGATTTCTTAGACTTTTTCCGTTAAGAAACCGTTGGGTTCATTTCTGTTGCAATTAGTTCCCCAGATGGCCATAAATTTGCATAACTTTACTAGACTAGGAGCGGACACAAGAAAAGAGGCGGCGCCGACACGGCACAACGACCCCGTGTATCCTTAGTTTGAGGGACTGGGAGGTAGCAAAGGTTGTCCACTTATCATATAAGGCCCAGAGAATATCTGGGAAGTTGGCGAATGCCTTCCACAGCCCGTATCAGGTGGCTCATAAGGTAGGAGTCAGTTGTTATGAGCTTAAAGACCCTGATTCTGGAAGAGTAAGGGAATTTTCAAAATCAAAAATTTGAAGCGGTACTGCAAGTAAGATATTAAGAGTAGTTTAAGTAGATGTATAAGTATTTTTTTAGTATTTTGGTGTTTGTCCTTTTATCTAACAGCTTAGCGATCTAGATTTTGAGGGGTATGCCATTCATGAGTATAAATTTGTATAATAGAGTAATATTAGCAAGTAAACTTGAGCTAACATCTGGTATATTTCCGGCAAGGAGAGTGGAAATATCCCTTATTTTCCAGAGGGTTCGGACCATAATTAGTTAGCCTAGACGGCCATCAGTAATCGCGCGGCATGACGCTAGCCTAGGAAGTGACTTGACAGAGGTCCAAAATATGAGGGTCAGTCTTTGGGTAGTTACGAGGGTAGTAAACGAGCGACGGGGATGTCTTGCAGCTGGGGTCTAGTCTTGTTAACTTAGGGGGAAACCAAGGATTTTGAACAAAAAGAAATAAATGGCTTGCTCGCCCCTTTCTCACAACCATGGCCTCAGGCGGCCTTAGCAGCAAATGTCTTATATGGTGACTAGCTTTGACCATCCCAATGGCATATACTAAAAAGGAAATAATAAAACAACGAAATAAATTTAAGTAAAATTTAATGTGTAAGTCCAAGGAAACAAAACTAGTGACTAGGAAAATTACTGACAGTATGAATGAACTGAGTCTTAAAAAAAATATGTAAATTGATTTTAGAGACTTATTATTTGGCTTTTGTTGTATTGAGTTAAAAACATATGTTAAGATACTTGTATTTCGGCGGTTTCGAATCCTTTGTAAATATTCACCCGTGGTTCTGTTCACAAATGACCCGCGAGGATCATGTAATAGGACTATTTCGTAAATACTATAAAATGTTGAGATAAGCTACAATTTAAGACATTTGATTGTGTTATTCTGTAAAAGAAATAGTTACAATTAAGTGGCATCAACAATATTATTTACTGCAGTGCAGTTGTCATAGGTATACACAGGTACGACGTACTCGTCAAACATCAAGAGGTATGTGATATGCCGTCTCTGTTAATTATAAAAACACATAAAAATATCACTAGCATAAATCATACAGTAAATATGTATTGTTTGGTATTATGTAACCACTTACTGAAATATGGTAATGTAAATAGTGTAAATTCGTGTATGTTAATTATAGTTTCTGTCAGTAAGTACCTGTCAGACTGGCGACCTAGGAAGCCAACTGTAATGCCACACGTGGGCTTTAGAGCCGAAAGAATAGCCCTTGCCCCCCTAGCTCCTTCTGCTTCTTTCACTGTTTCTATCGTTCTCTCTCTTCCCGCTCTTTCTTCCCCTTCCTTCCCCGGTCAACTGGTTAACTAGATACGTAATGTAATACACATATTAATCAAGAGATACCAATAGTTTTCAATATTCAGAAGGTTATTTATGTAATTTAGTGATGTTAAAAAGTACAACTTTATTTTCTGCAATAAATATGTAGTCCTTGCAATCAAAAAATGTTTGTGTTTTCTTTAGCTAGTTGGGCACATCAGCAACCTTTTAGTAATAAACTTCAATCGACGAAGATATGGACGAAAGACAAATATGAACTGTAATAAAGTAGATCGTAGTAAATTATTTATGACCACGAATTTCAGTCACATTTTCACAAATTTGCAGCAAAATCAAGTTTTCAGTGTGCATGGAAGTACTGAGTCTGGACGGATATTAAAAACCTAAAATTCATCGTTATCACATGATAGTTCATCTTGTCTGAATCATAACAAAATACCAAGTGAATATCGCCATCACAGAACTGAATTTGGAAAACTCCTTTAGCATCTTTAAAACATACTATTCTGTAGCCCATCATTACGTCCGTGTACTGGAAAAGTGTCTTCGGATCTGAATGGTGAGCATGTAGCAACGGTAGACTCAACAATTTCGATGTCTTCATTACTGTAGTTGTCGGAGGTTTCCGGACTTGAAGGGTGACACGTAGTTGCTTGTAGAGTTCACTGGTGGAAGATTTTACATGTTTCTTTTGGTCTGTAGGTTCTGGTGAATCCAATCAATGTTCACGTTTCCCTTGTTCTTGATGTCCCCTATACTCGTGTTCTGGGGGGAGGGGTGACCTTCTTCACATCAGATGTAGATCACCAGAGCTGTGCATGTGCGAGCCAATAATGAATGGATCTACTCCTCTCTTCCTGCTCTAATGCAGAACAATGACGAATTTTTTCCGACACAGTTGGAACAGAATGCCTATATGGTAGAACAGTACATGTGCTATATGCGATTCGTCGTGACTTACTGGTTTGCGGATGCACGAGTGCAAATGATCGGTTATACTTTTCACTACGGTTTAACAAGCCAAAATATGAAATGAACTCAAAGAGGTAGACGACGGATATTGCATGTTCCCTTCTGTTACGAGGGCTTATAAAAGTGTAGAAATGTGGGGAAAGAAGGTGACAAATGACCATTAAAATGCGATAGAAGGTGTTCTACCGACCAATCATATGATGGGTTAAAAGGGGGGAGAATGTAGAAGGTTTGTTGAGAGGTGGAGGGAAACAAATAAATTGTAAGTACATTGAACTTTATTTTGGTGACGGTGCGGGATATGTAAAGATGTAAAATGGAAGCATAGAAAGGGGGAAATCGTAGGTAAATTGCTAGCTTATTTCAGCTATGTAGGAGGAGAGGGTATAAAGGAAAATATTATCTAACGAAAAGGGGACGATAGCTTGTGATTGGTTATGGTAAGATAAAGCATGGTATTTAGGGAAAGAGAGCTATCTTCTTATTGGCCAATGCAAATGGTAGTGGGGAAAATCGTACACAAAGTCCATGCGTAGAATGAGAAATATTTTTTTTTTCTTTCAAAGGAATGGGAAGTAGGGTGTTAGTTTGTGCGGGTTATAACATGCCCACCAGTGGGTGAGGTACGTAGGGGAAGAGAGGGAAATTCAAGACGTGACTAACATCCAACTAAAATAAAATAATGGGTATGGGAATTGATGAGGGGTACATTGAGTGGGTTATAACACGAGTGTCAGTGAGAGGGGAAAGTAGGGAAAGGGGGAGATTTCATTACATGACTAACAGACAATTAAAATTACGGGAAGGTAGTTGTAAGGGGAGAGATAAATTAACATATACATGTAATAAGTGGTGGGGGGAGTCAGTGTGTCGATGGAGCTCGTCCAGGTAAATGTGTCGGTGATTATTAAAATAATTTTTAAATAAAATATTTTTTATTAAATAGTTACTTCATTTAAACTAATTTTACTAGCCTTTTATTTATTAAATATGTGTGGGGTTCAGATGGAATGCGAAATCGATACTTTTTCGGAAGAATCGTAAGAAACCACAATATGGTGGTAGGAAACAAGATGGCGTCCAGAAACATGATGGAAGTTATATATTTTTAAAAATTTTTTGGCAAATTTTCCTAATTTTTTAATTTTTCTAAATTATTTAAATTTAAAAAATTTTTTTAAATTTTTTAGAATATTTAGAATTTTTTGGATTTTTTTTTAATTTTACGAAATTGTTTGAATATTTTTTAATTTATAGAATTTTTTGAAATTTTCGAAAATTTCGAAAACTTTAGTGATTTGTCACTGGGTGACCTTGAAGTCAAGGTCATGTTAAAGGACAAGGTCATCCAACATGACGTCATGCACTCCACGCACCGGCTCGTGTGCCAGAAGGTACTATTTTATATTACTACCATATTCCTTCACAAAATGTATCTAGAACGGTCATTACTGACCCTCACCATCATTTGGACCATTTAGCACTTTTCAGAACATTTTTGTTTTAGAAATGCTGTCGCATTAAATTGAAAACCCCGCGAACTAAGTCGCGGGTATCAGCTAGTGTATTTACATAAGGTATTATTACTCGCTCTTTGGATGTCTGTTCAGCACGAATTGATGGAGTTATGCAGAATGGAACCAATCCACAGAGTAATTAATTTTGACACAATCAATCCAAGTAGAAGATGATGTTAACAAGTATATCCTAGAAATATAACAAGTGTTAAATCACAATATTGGAATAAAAAGAAGAGTCCATAAAAACCAATTTTTACAAGATTTATACGGATACACTAGACTTTGACCTTGAATATCTCCGCTTCAGAAATTTGTGGACTAGTTCCCTTCTGCATAACTCCATCCAATTTTGCAATCGATTATAAACTAACATCCCGATGAGCTGGATACCTAAAATATTTAACAAAGCTCAGAACCAGATGACGATGTGACGTAAAAGGAAAAATTAATATTTATTTTATTTTCGTTTATAAAACTACTAGCAGTCCCCCGCGACTTTGCTCGCGAGTATTATTCGTAACTGATAATATTTACTTTAATTGAAAAACCTCTTTGTACACAAGATTGGTACTTCAGTCATCAAGTGTTAGAATGTCCATCGGCTAGTTGAACTAATTCTGCAGCAGGATAAGTAGCTATAGCTGTCCACGCGTAAAGAAGTCTTAAGTTTGTCCCTGCCACTAACAGCGACTTTGCCTGGGCCTTATTTATAAAACTGCCTATTTGACGTTGTGGGGTGATTACAGACACCTAAGGTAAGAGGTTAATCGAATGAGAAACATCTGTTTACCTTGTGCACAACCATTGATATCGGTGTCCTCAATTATATATTTTCGAAATATTCACTTTAACTTTACTGACATTACAAAGTTTCAGAGGGTAATGGTTTCGCGGAAACGTATTTGGTGCCCCAAACCTGAGATTAGTAAGATTATATATCGTCGGTTTACTGCCTAAAGTGACAATGTCAAAATGAGATAAAATTATAAAAATGCTAGGAATATGTATATGTTGTTCACGAACAATTGCCTGAGTTTAAAGTCTATTCGTCGTTTCGTACTGTTGTGTCACATTATAGTAACATACCACATTTTGTTAATATCTACAATATAATACTGTTTTTAAACGAAATAGCATTTATGGCTTAATCACTTTTGGCAGTATACCGACGATATGTCAGCTGATATTGTAGAGGAACCTAAGTGGAAAGCGAACTACAATTTTACCCCTTTTAAAAACTGCATTTAAATTGCACTAATTCGATCTGCCTTGTAGTTTTTGTGTGTCAGAATTGAACGTTTGCACGCAGCTTTTAACGGAATTCGAGCCCAGAACCTCCCGGAATTTAGAGCTAAGTGACAAACAACTGCGTCATGTAACGTCGAAATAATTCATGAAAATAAAATTTATTGAAAAAAAAAAAAATATTTGTGTCCTGGGCTCATAGAGGTTGTACAACACCACGTCTCGATAGGTTACTGTAGTGAAACTCCTGTATAAGTTGTTTCTCGCTGCTCGTTTCTGCTTTTCGGATCGTCTGCCTTGATTATTGACCAACTAAGTTTTATTCTTAATAATCACGTTTCTTATAAAGAAAAAAATGCATACATATTTTTTTTTAAATATTTACGTAAGCATCACTCTGACGCGAACAACACCTCAATAACGCTACTGGTTCGATAGATATCGTGGGTTGATGGAAAACAAATTTTGTGATTTTTCACCCTTTTGGGTGTCGAATTTCGAAATATTTTAAATTTACATATTAGACATTTGTATAAGTATCCAACTGAAGTGTAAATCACATCGCTAGCCCGTTCAGTCGAATAAAAATCGATCATTCACGAAAAAAAAAAAAAAAAAAAACATATTCCCTGCACAGTATTGAGAAATCGAGTTTCAAAAAATCTGAAAACCGTTTTGCGATAATTTCTGTAATCATCATCCTGAAGCAAAAATTAATTGTATATATCGACGGGTTCGAAAGGTATCGAGGACTTATCTAAAACACATTCAAGGTCTTTTCACCACTTAAGAGAGTAAATATCGAAAAACCCTGGAATAACATTTTACAATACTTTATTGGTATCTCGTGGACGTAAAAAAAAAAAAAAACAACATTATCCCGCTGGGTTCAAGATATATCGACGATTAATTGAAAACGCTTTTCACCACTTTTCACGCCCTTAGGTGGCGAATTTCGAAAATTCCTGAAATTAATTTTTAGGTATTTGAGTAAACATCAATCCTATACAAAAATCACGTCTCTATATAAAAAACTATGGGATCGATATATATCGAATGTGAGTCGAAAACTCATATTACCCCATTTTTAACAAGTTTAGGGCCGAATTCGGAAAATATATTTTAAAGGGTACTTGGGATATTTACAAAAGCATCAATTTAAAGCAAAGAGTACTACGATATCTCGATTGATTCGATAGATATGGAAGGATAATCGAAAACACATATCACGTATTTTCACCCCTTTAAATAAAGAATTTCGAAACGATTTTGAGTCCTGTCACAGACATTTGTAAAAGTAACCAATTAAAGTTAAATTCACGACGATAGCCAATTGTGTTTCAAAGATAAAGACGATTTATTAAAAACACATTTTGCCCCTTTTTACTGCCTAGGGGTCGAATTTCAAAAAAGCCAAAAACTACTTTTTGGGTATTTACGTAAGCAAAATTTTGAAGTGAATATCAACTCTCTATCCCGAAGGGTTCGACAGATATCGATAGTTGATTGGAAACACATTTAAGGTCTTTTCAGCCCCTTAAAAGTTGATCTTCGAAAAATCCTTAAATTGGCTAATATTCTTTTTTACGAGTGTCCCATTAAAGTAAAAATCACCATGATTAACCGTCGTGTTCCAGCTCTATCGACGTTTCTTCGGAAACACATTTCACCCCTTTTCACACCTTAGAGGTCGAATTTCGAAAAAAAATCCCTTCTTAGTTCTCGCCTACGACCTGAAGGGAACCCCCATAAAAAATTTCACGATTCTACGTCCAGTGGTTTGAGCTGCAGTTTGATGTGTCAGTCAGTCAGTCAGTCAGTCAGTCAGCTTTCATTTTTATATATAGAGATTAGAAGTATTATTCAAACACGCGGATTTACTCTAACTTCCCGATGAGCTATACAGAAGACTTGAAACTTTGAACATTGGTCAGTAAGGGATAACAATGTAGTATAAAAGGAAAAACAATAATGAAAAAAAGTGTATATTTTAAAAAAAATATGTATTTTATATTCTACGTTTTTAAAAACATATGATTGCCAATGTTCATACACACGATACAAAAAAGTAGAATATAATATTAAATAAAATAACATTCACATTTCACAACGGACTGAACAGCACAAAATAATTTCTTCTATGAAAACACTTGTGAGATTAAATCGAAAAACGTGGGACGCACGCAATATATATCAAGCAGTGCATAGAGTAGTTGTAGTTGAGATATATTGCACAATATTTAGGGCCATGATTTTTTCGCAAAAACATTTTTGCCTCACTTTGTTTTAGTATCTCACGTATACATAGGCAGCTGTGCTTTGTTGTTACTGGCAGCAGTGGCTGATCCAGCATTGCTGGAAAAGGAGGGGGGGGGACTATGTCTTAAAAAGTGTATATAGATACACCCCAAACCAAACACCGGTGGTCAAGGGTCGTCTCCCGGGGAAATTTCGATTTTAGAGGTGCAAAATGGTGCTTTTTATGGAGTTTACGCACAAAAAATTTAATTATATAAAAAATAAAACATTAAAACTAATCATATCTTAAAAAATGAATATTGCTAGTAAAAATTAATATGAAAAATTAAAAAGAAAATTAATCTCACCTAAAAGGGAGGAGGGGCATGGGCCAACCGCTCTAAATCCGCCATTGACTGGCAGCGTGTCTTTGTTCACACGTGTTACTCATTTGATTCCACCAATGAGAATAAGATTATTGTGACTCCGTGCGTCTGTAATGTGCCAAGGCAACTGAGGGTAAAATCATCCAGTCACAGACTATGTAGCTGAGCTGCAGATGTACACGTGACGCATTGAAACCAAATGTTGCAAAAATCTTTTCACTATTATATCGTGGCTTTAACAATAGTTCATATCATTTGCAGTGCAATACAATATTTTGTGACTTATGTGAACCGTACGTGCATTAACAATCTATTGCATGCGACCGCAGCGTTTTTCGTTTCAATCTTTTTAGTTGTTTTCAAAGGAGAAATTATTGTACACATTTTAATATATTTAAAAAACGGGGTATATTAAACAAAACTTATTTAACATTATTGTCCGTTACGAAGGCTGCAGTTAAATCACCCGTTTTCAGTGTTGATTTTCTGTAGTAACGGGTCAGTTACGTAACTTATTAACATTTGTGTAATCTAAAAATTGTGTAATTTTGATAAAGTTACGTTTTATTGAGTTTCAAAGAATGAAAAACGTATATAAAAATAGCGAATCCCTGTAATTAATGTTACGATTTGGTATTTGTGCGTGCAACTATAACACCTATTTGTAGGGCCCGGAAAATTTCGCGGATTCAATGACTTGCATGCTATAATCCATTATCCTATGCACATTAAAGTCCCGTCTATTCGTTCATTGTCTGTTGTTCCACTGAGTAGCAGCTACTGGACAAATGGTCGGGGCTTGAGTATGCATAGGATAATGCATTCTAACACGCAGGTCATTGAATCCGCAAAACTTTCCGGGCTCTACCTACTTGTAAACAAGTAAATTGCAGTAAGTACAAAATGCTTGTTTATTCGTACTTAACTACCTAACAAAGTTTGTAACATACCTTTAAATACTACTTGTTCCTGATTTCGGAATTTCCCTCATCGCCATTGCTGTAGTGCATAATAAAACAAAGTATAAGTTTTAAGGTACAAATGTTTGCTATAAAAGTATATATTCACGTAAACTAGCTGTGGCAACGTGTCATTACTGATTGCCATCTTTCCAATGTAGAATTAATTTTTCTTCTGTACTAGTACCCTCTTTTTAAGTTCAGGTCAAAGGGAATAAATTGCTCGAGATCGTTGTTGTAACTGTCGAACTATGCCTGTGAGAGACCTGAAATTAAATTAATTTTCACGTATATTTTCTTATGTCGAAAATTAATGCTATATAAGTGATTATGTATAAATTTGGTTGGAATATTATAACATTGTCCCAAAAAATTTATAAGACGGCAAATTTTTCAGGTTATTATTATATCACCAATAACTAAAGTTTTTCTTTAAATAAAATTCCAAAAATATATGTATGATAATGAAACCGTATATTTTCTGAAATATTGTTACTAATTAAACGTAAGTAATTTTGCATCGAGCCTGTCGTGTTTCTGTATGCATCTCGTAGTTTTTTTGCTAACCGAGGAATTAACTACTTGCATATTGTTTACAAAAAAGCAGCAAATATTATCAAGTAATTTAATAATAGACTCATTCTAAACTTATATACGCTGAATAATATTCCTTAATATCCAACACTTTATTTATCCCATAATAATTAAATTTTTTAAGGAGGAAAAACTTTATTTGTCTTACAAATAATTGCGTTGAACAATATTAAAATTTTGCATAATTTGTTATCATAAATATATGACGTAATAAACGGTGTGTTCAAAAAATACGTATGGAATTGGAAACTAGAATCATTTTGTGAAAACATATTATTAGATTTTTTTAAGAAAGTTTGTTAACATTAACTTGAATTATGTAAGTGAAAGGTAACTTAAGAAACTTTCATGTAAGAGTGGTCTCTTAACTGTTAGGCCTACATATTTAGTACTACAGAAGGTTTTTTTTTCTGGAGCAAAACTTGTATCTATTGTGTGTTTTGGTGTATGTGTGTGTTTGCGTGTAAGTGAAACATCAGTTTACTTTAAAAGCAACGATTATCCAGACAAAAACTACTGGTTAAGTGAACGTTCTGTAATTTGTCTTTTATGTATTCGCACATTAAATTAATTAATAATTCGTATTTAAAACACTATGTATTTTAAATAGTTATTGACAATTGAAATATATTTAAAGTTAACATAAAAACACAAACATTTCGATTACATGCTCAAAGTAATATATTACCGTACTTTTTTTTAGAAAAATGTGCTTTATCAAACTGCAATATCACACCACTAGAACAAGCATTAATGCTTGATTAATAATAATGAAATTGGATAGGATTAGTTAAAATAACTAAAATAGTTATGTAAAAACACCTTATGTTAGAACCACTAAATCAATATGGTGGCATATGTGTACTAACGCAATTCTTATCAACGCTGCGTACATACCTAAATATTTGTATATGTTTTAATAAACATGTATACAAATATAAATAACATGGTTGCTAACAATATCACTTGATTTACAAAAATTAAGTTAATTGTAGTTAATTTGAAGAGAAGAATTGTTAAAATATAATACATACTAGATAATTCTTCGAAAAAAATAATATTTTGACTAAAACGTAACTATTAAAATGTGAAATGTTGAAAATGAAAGTGCGGCAATAATCATAATAACTAAAGAAAAAACAAAATCCGAAAATGATTAAATTGACCATATACGCCCATACATCACATATATAGATAGTTCAAATACGGTATATTGTGTTTACACAATAATTAACTAATATTTGACTACAGTAAATCACGTTTTAATTTCAGATTTTCTAAAGTAAATTTACAAAATTTTATCAAAATAAACCATAGAGTGCTACATAGAAACACTGCTTCATTTATGTTATGCATGCTGTACATTGAAAAGCTCGGGCCTACTTCTTGCCCCTACCCAGTGTTCCTTTACCAAGGATTTGTATTGTTCGAGAGCAAATAAAAGCGACCGTGTGAATAAATAAATAAATGTGGAAAAAGTTATACTTGCAAGAAATGCCGAAATCTGTTGTACGTTTATTTTACCTTAGTTGTATAGTTTAAAACAAATAATAGCATATACCTCACTATTACTTGATAAACTCAGCTGTAAGTCTGAATTATATAATTAATTTCTGACATTAACATATTAGTAACTGCAGTAACCATAGATTTCAAAATAACAAACAGTGTACTATTCGTAACCAATCAGAATAGTGTTGTACAAATGGCAGATCTAATGAGAACTAAGAGGATGTACCAAGAAAACAGTTAATTTAATATCGGTTTTCCATGATAATATACTACAGATATCGCCATTTGGGTATAACAATTGTTTTACACGCAAGTGCGATGTATACATGTAATTAATTCTAAAAATACAATCATTTTCTAGTCTATTCTGTTACAGTGAATTTCACTTCCTCAGAATTGACGACAGCTATGTGAGTGAATGTTGCCAGCAAGCAGCAGATTCTCTAGAGATTAGAGCATGGAAATCAACTAGAGAGCTGATTGCCTATCTCTTTCCATGCTGTGAAGTGATTCCTTGATCTAATCAACTGTTGATAGGCACCGAGTGAAACATGTTTTATATTTATTACTACATAGAGGTGAGCATATTATATTTAAATATCACTTACATTTAAAGAAGCATATACAGAATGATTCGCTGTCGCATATTACCAGCATCCGTCGATTCTCGTTCATTTTTGTGTAAAATTAGAGTTTGTTTACGTGTTCTGTTTGCATTGTCTTGGCATTTTCGTTTTCCAGTAATTTAAATAATGAATAAAAATCAATCACTGATTATAAAAGATTCAGTAGTCTATAAATCTCATTGGTCAAGGTCTTTACAAAAGCATGTAGCAACATTAATTATGTTGTAGCGATTTTCGTATATTTTGCCTATAGCTAGATGTCGGTTTCACAACAAAGGCACCAAACTATCTCTAGTTATCCATGCTCCAAGCTCTAGAGAATCAGGAAGAAACACCTCGCTGCCTTATAATATATACGTGTCAACTGTGGGGGTAATGCTGAGTGTATTACTAGACCAAACTTACGAACAAATCTTACTCGGAAGAAATTGAAATTGTAATGACACGATCTTTCCTTAATTTCTCCAACGAGTGTGTCCAAAATTCTCACTTTACCGTGAAATGGAGTGAAATGAATTCCACCGCATGATCATGTCCCGCCAACTGGTAGGGTCACAGTTTGTATGAGATAACGCTGGGGTTAAAGTAAAAGAATTAAATAAATACGAAGTATAAAAATTGTATAAATACTTGTATGCAACCAGAAAGCAAGCCGCTGCTTGATTCTTGTTTCGTTTATGAGCCATTGTCCAGATATGACGGCTCAAGGAGGTTAAAGTAAGTTATTTTCGTGGAGCTTGTGTTTATAGACACATGATGACACATGTCGTCTAGATAGTCACTGAGTATATTGCACTGAAACGAAGACGTTGTGCTATGATCATGCCCAGTAATAAATTTATGTTGTGGTAACGCTCGATCGCATACAGATTTCGTTTCTCAACTTATACTTGTACTTCAGGAACTTATTATTTCACCAATCGACTACTTATAAGAATGGTGAGACGTCTTCAAATGTTTATTCACATTTTATGAATGTTATAGTAATTAATTCTTAGAACACAAATGAAAATACCTGAGTGTTAACTAAAAACATTTATTATTTTGTCTATGTTATCTTCAGAACCCTTCTCAATCCATTTGTAATCATCCGAAGGTCACATAAATCACAGCTGCATATACTTCACAGTAAATATTCACGATGTATGTGTAAAGTATTTCAAGACACAATGATTTAATTAGAGCATATAAATTTTAGTATGCCCATTGATTCGATTATTTTAAGGAACTAATTTTATTCAATAAAATATTCCAGTACACTTTTTAATGATTTGAAAGATGTAATCAATAAGTTCCCTTCCGACAAATTTGTAATTTAAAACAGGTCTTTGGTTAATGCTCAGCAAAGTACGTGCCGTACCACACCAAGAGTCAAACAGTCAAACATTGCCTGTAAATGACTCTCTTTGTTCTAGCTAACTTCAATTGTTTCTTTACACGTCGTGTTGAATTTCGAGTTAAAGGGTCAGTGGTTGGCAATGCGGCTAGAACACTCGCCTCCTACCAAGGCGATCCGGGCTCGATTGCCGGAGGGGTCAGTCCCCGGATTCTTGCTTGCGGGAAACGTGGCGGGCGATATCGCTGGGCAGTGGCTTTTGTAGGGTAAAGTTGAAACTGCTGCAGGTTAAAATTGAAGTGTGTTTTCATACGGGAGAGTTTGGCACAGAGAAAATTACTGCCGCCAGTTACACTGCTATCGCTAAGGGACCAGAGGAGTACGAAACTGTGCTAAAATTAAAATGTAATAAGTTTGAAAATAATATAATTCTTTTCAATTAATTTTTAAGTGAAAATAAACTGATTTCGTGCTTGAAATTATCAACTTAATGTGACATACAATTCAGGAAAGCTCTGTCATTGTTCAGTTTGCACACAGTACCGATACCAGCCTCAAGCAGCAGAAATTTTCCCTGTAACAAACTTTTAACATTGATCTTTCTAACCTGCAGAAAAATTAACATTACGTAGGGGCACCCCGCTTATTTCGCCCCATTTACTTCGTATGTAACGAGCATGGTGGCGCAGTGAGAGGACCCGAGTTCAATCCCCAACTCCGGCTATCCTGATTTCGCTTTACTATTGTTTCTCGAAATCGCTCCAGGTGAATGCTGAGATGGCTCTTTAACAAAGACCATGCCGACTCCTCTCCCAGCTCCTGTCATTGACCCAAGTTGTGTGACTGCCTCTAATTACCCTACAGTCGACAATACGTTCTTTACTCCTGCAGTGATTTCGGAAAAAAATATTTAACGCAAATTAATACATTTATCAAATATCCATTCTTACAGTTGTAAGACTTATATATCATCGTTTATATCTGAGTTTTCCTGTTGCAATACACCAAACGGATTTTTAGATTTTTGCCTCTGAAATATCACGTAGTTTGTAGTCAAAATAAACCAAAATGAACCTAAATAAAAACAATAATTAAAAAAAAATGGCAAAATTCTGTATCGTATGACTGTAAACCGTCTCAATTTTTTTAAAAGCTTTTGGTTAAAAATATTTCAGTTATTTGCAATTGTTTGAAATAAATGAAAGACCGTGGCCTTAACTTACCTTTCTTCCGTAGTATCTCGTATATGGTTATATCTCAGAGAGCAGATGACTACAGAGTCCCAGTCTGACATAACGTCATTAAAGTGGCATCCATGCCCTCAGGTACCTTTTCCCTAATTACCTTTCAAAACAGCGCAGAATACTACGCGTTGCATAGTCGTAAGTAGGGACGAGAAAACAGTGCAGAATACTACGCGTTGCACAGTAGTAAGTAGGGACGAGAAAACAGCGCAGAATACTACGCGTTGCACAGTCGTAAGTAGGGACGAGAAAACAGCGCAGAATACTACGCGTTGCACAGTAGTAAGTAGGGACGAGAAAACAGCGCAGAATACTACGCGTTGCACAG